>VDFB02336990.1:0-12015 GCA_007258455.2 Sequoia sempervirens | reverse complement strand
GCAAGGTTTTGGATTATGAAAAAGGAGAGAGTTCTAGATCTAGACAAAGGAATGTTATGCAAGGTAATCAAATGAACAAAGAAAAAAGGCATCCGGTAAGACAACCTAATGCTCAAAAGTTTAATGGATACTTTTTTTCTTGCAATAAATTTGGTCATATGGGTGCTCAATGTAGAAGCAAAATGAAATCAAGTTATTCATCATTTTCCAGTCAGTGTTTCAATTGCAATAAGTTTGGTCATAAGTCAATTGAATGCAAAAATGTGTCAAGCAAATCTATCAATAGAAGAAATGTTAAATGTTATGCTTGTGGAAGATTTGGGCATATTGCTAACCAGTGCAGATCAAGAAGAAATCAATGGAGAGACTAGTTTGAACAAGGAAATACTATGTGTTTCAATTGCAACAAATATGGTCACATTGCAAGATTCTACAAAAACAAGATTATGGATAGAAGAGGTCTGGTATACAAAGGAAAAAATATGCAGAAAGATGATAAAGGAAAAGGGAAAGTAATTGTGGATGAAATAAGAGATCAGATGAAGAAGACATGGGTGAAGAAGAGTTCCTCTGTTACAAGAAACGAGCTAGCACTAGAACCTGCTTCTGGTAATTCCTCCAGGAATTAGTTTTGGGCCTTTGGCCTAGAGGGAGTTGTCAAGAAAATATTTAAAACCCCCTATTGGTAATTGACACCGAGATATGGATGAGTGCAGTGGTTGCACAAATGTTGTTGGAATAGTTGGAAAGGATATCATTCTGAGTTGAAGGTCTGAAGAAGTTTTTGTTTGATGACTGAGAAAACAGGGTATCCGGATGTGTTAGGGAAAAATCATTTATTACAACAAAAGTTAGGTGTGTGAGTTATATAAAGCAAGTTGAAACCCTCATTTTCCACTTTGTGTTGAAGAAAAGAAGGAGAGCACTCTGCATTAGAATGTTGAAAACATATTCGGCGGTGGAACCCTAATCCATCAGGTACTTCGGTAGTACTGAGAAATTTTAATTTGGGCGGTTGAAGAACTTCTTTGGTATTTTCAAGACATGTGTATGGAAGGTAAAATGGAAAAAATCAAAGGAATGATAAAAATAGATGAGTATAGTAGTGAGAAGATTAGAGCTGAAAGAAACATGTTGCATGATGAATTGAAATGGTTGAATGAAGAAAAACACAAAAGCTTGGATGTTTTGGAATGAATTCCCCTATTTTAGAAATGTATAAAATCGTTGAGTTTATTCTAAATAGATTGAATGATTATATTAGAACTTTGGATAAACCCTACATATCTCAAAAGAAGTGATTGCAGCTGTAACTAGGTTATGCAGAGTTTAGGGATGTGTTGAGGAAGAAGTCAATCCAATTAAGAGGGTAAAACCCTAACTAGAGTGGTGGAGATCAAAGGGGCATTGGTAATATCCACAATTAAAGGTCGGTGACAAGGTACATTGTGGCTCTACAAAGAATATTTTCAAAAGCAGAGAGATTATGCAACTTTGGTAGGTGTTTTTACATTTCACTACAAGATGATAATGGAAGATCTAGATTTTGATGCTGGCATTATTATTCTGAAAAGATCAATTGATGGAAGAGCGTCATTGACAAAGGAGATAGATTACCCCACTTCGGGTTTGGTACTTTGGATTTATATTCCTTGTGAAGTATTTTTTTAGATTACTTACCCACTGAATAACAAGTAATATGGGAAGAAAGAGTAGAACCAATTTACTTAGAATAATTTACATATACTCTAAAAATTTGTAAACTATATGATCAAATGTATGAAATTTTCTTTAAGGGGTTTGTTAAAGAGTTTGGATCAATTGGTATTTCTACATTCCCTATCAAGAGACACTTGAAGTTGGTTCCTCAGCACTTTGAGGTGAGATGGAGAGAAAGAAGAGAAGAGAAAAATAAATTGTTGTTTGTACTCCACTAGCATGCAAGACTTCAAAATTTGAAGGGAAAGGAAAAGAACAAGTGATTGTGGACATACCAGATGAGGAATCTAATAAGGGAACTGAGGACACCCTTGGAAAAGAACTAGAAATAGCTGAACTGGAACAAGAAAAGGAAATGACAAAAGGAAGCAAAGAAGAAGGTGATCTAACCAAAGAAGAGCTATATTGCAGCTTATTCATGAGGAAGCTAGAATGTAGAAAATTGCAAACATGTGGTCTATCAGACCTTCATATGAGTAGCACATGATCTTAAGCATACTAAATTTTCATCTTCTGCACAATCATATCAAATTGGAGAGTTTGCAGAATAAGTTGCCAGAAGAGATGATTGAATGCATCAAGGAAATCATGGACTTTGAGTCTCAAAACAATGAAGAAGAAGAAGTGATCCTACACCTGAAGAAACAATAAAGATTATGACTTACTAAGCTAAAATGGCACATGAATGAACTAAGGCAATGTATAAGCACAACAAATAGCATTTATAACTATTGTCTTCGATAGCCTTATGCAATCATCAAGTACAAAGAGAAGCTGGAACAAATTGAAATAGATTTGAATAATATTGGACATAATTTTAACATGTCTCAGGATCAAGATGGTGCAATCAAGAAAAGGATTTGGGAATTGCAGGTAGAGCATACAAATGTTCAGAACACCAGAAACGGGATTGTTGAAACCTTTTGTAAAGTGAATGACATAACATAATGCAGGCTAGAACAATTGATTGAGATGCTGAGGAAGGGAGAAGTATTGGAGGAATCCTTCACCATTCTGGAATCCCTCATCAAGATTATCAACCGGACATCTAAAAACAATAGCATGATAATAATCACTAGGATTGCAGTGGAAGCATGGATGAAGTTTCTTTTGGAGACGAAGGAAAAGTACAAAATAATCTTCAAATAGCAGCTGTATTTCTTCAAATTTTTGAATAAGTAAGTTTTTTGGTTACACTTCATAGGGGGAGAAATAAAATATTTTATTATCTTTTTGTCATTTATGTCAAAGGGGGGGAGAGAGTAGTGAAAAAATCCTTATCAAACTTAGGGGGAGTTTTGTTGAGTTTTGTTGAGTTTTTATCATTTACTTTTGAAGTTTTGAAGGTTACGATGCTTAGTCATTTTCACTAAGTATTACTATCAATAATGCTAAAGGGAATATTGTTGGCATATGGCTTCTAGTATTACTGTTGATGGAAACCTAGAATTAAGTTCACATCTGGTCATCCCTTTAGTATCTGACCATACCAGAAGACAGAGTAAAGAACAGGGTATCCAACTAAAGTTGAATTTGTCAAGTGGTTTGCATTACTAGCTTATTAGTTTTGGTTGTGGATCTTAGGAAAGATTGTTGGGTATATGAAATGTGTTATTATCGAGTTTTGTTTTGCCACATCATGTGGTGTACGAGTTAGGAGATCCGGACATTTGATTTTTTGTTCATCAATATATGAAGGTTGACTAAGTGAGTGTAAGGTGTTGCAGATGTCTAAAGCGAAATTTTTTGGAGTAGTTTTGTGTTGGAGATCTTGTTTGGGTCATCACTATGATATGGTCAAATTTGGTGGATGTGCATTAAATTTTGTTCATAATTTAAGCCGACTGTTGGAAAATATTTTCTATTTTATTGAAGCTGACATATAGCGATTGAATCCTTGGTGGTAGATATATATATGAGATCAGTTAATTCATTTTGGTATATGTGTGGTGTTCGATATGTGTGGGTGTGTATTGTTAATATAGGAAAGTAGTTAAGTGATTTTCATGCGAGAAGAAATTTTGTGAAAGAAAATTAAGTGATAGAGTGAATTACTTGATCAGGATAGAAGGTCCCATAATATGATCTGAGCTTGTAATCAAGCATTTTGTAGATGTTATTTTCTTAGTTCAACCTTTTTTTGTAGTCCAAATCTTTTTTGTAGGAAATTAGAGCCTTCCTAATTTTGAGCAATGAGCTCTAGAAGTGTGCACGAATGCAAGTGCACATTCTCATTTTGTAAAACACTTCATTTTGAGTACTCAAATTGTGGTTGAAGCCCTCCCATAAGTGATTTTTTTTCCTAGCAGGGTTTCACATAAAAATCCTTGTGTTATGTTGTGGATTATTCTATGTTCATGCATCATCTTTCTATACTTTTTGATTGAATGTTTTAGGCACTTGAAAGAACAGATTAATAAAGTTAAAAATTGCACAACGTTGATTCACCCCCCCTCTCAGTGTTGCTTGAGTCCAACAAGAGGATGCTAGCATGACGTGCAGAAGTCCATGTGGTGCACTAGTTTCCAGACACATCATGCTACAAAATGACATGAACGGGAAAATCACAAAGTCTGATTCCAAGCGGACGCACAAAGGTAGCTACTAAAAAGGGTGTTGGAGCATCCTAAGAGGGGAAAAGGCTGATGCAGGGGCTAAAATGAGCCTACACAAGATGCTAAGGGAGCAGACACTAAAGCAAATGCAAGAATGTATGTGAAATTGTGAGGGGTGAAATTTTACAACTATACAAATGCAATCTCTTCTTCATTTGTAAAGGTTCTAGATTTTGGGAAAGTAGTAAGGGGAAGGCCTATAACATTGACATCTCTTCTTGCAATGCACAGTTAAGAATAAATCGTTAGAGTACCCATAAACATAAAGCTAATGAATCTTCAACTTCACTACTCAAGTGCTTTAAAGCATGAGTGTAACACCCGTTAGTGCAAAATGCAAAGGGATAAAAAAATACACATTTTTAATTTTTTTAAATAATACAAAGTAAACATGTAACGAAACATTAACACATATTTACATTGCACATTAACATCGTAACGTCAAGTCCTCTGGGGCATGCGAGGTCACATCACATCAAAAAACTCATAACAAAAAGATAAAAGATAAAGCTAAATAACATAACTAAACTAACAACCATCATAACCATTACAATATCCATTTTCAAAAGATAACATACATATATCCATAAGCATAAGTATAATTGCATCACGTGATACAACCATAATAAAACTCATAAAATGAATGGTTACAAAGGTGCATAATTAATACATCATCATTTAGTACATTACATGTTCTCAATAAATGAATACAATGAACTCTCCCATACATGTGGGATAAATACATAGTAAAAATAATGTCTGAATTACCAAATGAATATCAGGTACAAGCTCCATCTGAAGAACACTGTGAAGAACGAACGTTGATGGGGAACCCAACGAGTGCGAAGCACGTTCCACCCAACCACGTGGATTTTAGAGAAAACCCACCCCCCGTTCTCAGAGGTGACAAGGAAGTAATCACAACCATGAATGCCATAAGACTAACTCAAATAAAGAATAACATGGTGCAATAACTCCAAAAGCAACATCAAAGAATACATAGATCATAAACGACAACAACAAAGATCCACTCAATATAACCAAAGAGCCATAAAACACATCACAAATAAACCAAGGCAATAACCATTAACCACATTCCAAGTAAACCAAAGAGACAATCATAATACACTTCCAGAGGCATCAAAGAAAACAAGGCATAAGGGCATCTAGTTGAGAGTGTCATCACATAGCCTACATGGGTTATCCTGGCCCTTCCTCCAACATGAGGCGTCGGCCCCCATCTATGGTTATCCTAGCCCTTCCTCCTACTTGAGGCGCCGACCCCATAGGGTGACTCATGCAAAGCCATTAACCTCTCCTGAGGACGAGGTTACGACTTTGCCAACCACGACCTTCTCAGTCTACCATTAGTCTGTGATAGCCCTAATGCATAGACGAGGTATCCAAGATTATCTTATATGTTTTTACTACCCATCCCCCTAAGTTCTATTATTAGGTTTTCACTTGTTAATCTACTCTTACGTGGGTTATCCTGAGCCCTTCCTCCTTTTGAGGCGCCAGCCCCCACGAAGAGCCACTCTCCCTGAGACCCCAAAACATAACAAACTCAAAGCAAGGGTTGCACCATAACGAACAAGACATTGAATTACAACCAATGACATGTGAGGCATTACTCATCTCGCTAAAACACATACTCAAGGTCTCCACAAAATCTCGTACAACCCTTTCACAACGATGATACCAAATAACATGCTATAACAAGAGCACAAAGAACGAGAATAAATATCCAACAATAAAATCACACCTCTGGATTACTAAGGATCACAACATCCAAAATCAGGTTTCTAAACCAAACTGGGTTCCCACATCGATACACTAAAACAATAAAATAGCAATAAAGGAAATAATCAAATCAATTTTACTAGTTTCCACAATTTGATATATTTCATTCACAATTAACCAATGAGATTTATTCCCTCAAATTAATAATCATCACAGACATAAAATCAAATTTCAAAACATAGAACAATATATCATTATGCTTATTTATTTTCTATATATATATATATATAACACATTCAACTTATTTAAATTATTCTATCAACAAAATCTTTTTTTTTTATTTAAAAACAAATATATATATATATATATAAATATTCATAAAAAAATAACAAATTTAAATTATGCACGGCCCCCAATACACACAGCCGCAGTCCATAGGACTGCGCATGGCAGTCCATGGACTATTGTAGCAGTCCTACAACTGGCGCAGGGGAGAGGGGAGGGGTATGGCTATGGCCGACCTTCCCTTCGACCCAAAATAAAATACATTTAATTTTTATTTTTAAAAAATTTTACAATCAAAACAATTACGTGTGCTAGCATAGGTTCGGCCCAAAAATCGATAAATGCGAACTTCGAAATCATAAGTTTGATCAAAAAATAAATATATATATATGTGTGTGTGTATATACTTCTATAAGAATGTGTGTATATATATATCGTTTGTCAAAGTCTTCTATATAAAGGTAAGTCATCATAATCAACTATATATATATATATAAGTATATATATCCCAAAGATTTATATATATATATGAATATATATTCAAAAACTCATTTGTTTCAGAGGGGAAATAATTTTTCAAACACAAAATTATAAACATATTGAACATTTTCAGAGGTTCAAATTTTTTTATAGTCAAATTGTAAAAACACAGAACATTTTCAGAAACCCAGTTTAATTTCTTCCATTTGCTTGCAACCCAGAAAGATTTCTAGAACCCCATAAGAATTATTTTCTTTCACAACAAACATATTTTTTTCTTTTGAATCAGACAACTAAAGAAGTAAGGAAATGGAACTTGGAGTCCTGCGCTGTTGGAAATCTGATGAAGCTTTGCTTGATCCCAATAGCCTTTTTGAAGAGTTCTCGTTCCTTCCTTCAGAACTTCTTCACTCGATTCCCTTGACCAATCTTCTAGTCTAAAATTTACTTCAGAAGAACCTCTCCTCTAAAACAATGAAAAACTAAATATATTTCCACCGAAAAGAACAGAGAGAATCCAATTCTCAAAACTCAATATTTTGGTGTAACTTTTGTAAAAATTTCTCGTGAATGAAAAATCTCACAAATTTGCTATTAAATAAAAATGTATCTTCTTCTTTTTTTCGAAATCTCCAAAAATCCAAATTAAAAGAAGTTTTCTAATTTTATTTCCAGCTTTACAGCCAAAACTCAACACTCATTTGTCATTTTTATCTTTTCTTTCTTTTCTTGATTTTTTTCTATTTAACAACACTTTTTCTTTTTAATTCTGATTTTGCAAGCTTTACTTGTAATTCACACAATATAATATCTTTAATTAATTTATTTCATAATTATCCTCAACATGCTTATTTAATTAAATTATCAAAATACTAATTTTAAATAATTTAATTTACACTTTTAAATAAATCACATGACTTTTAATATAAAACTTTTATGTTTTAATACAAATTATACCAACACTATTATAAACATTTATTAACATCATTTAATTACATAAATAACATCATACAAAACACCAACGTAAAATAAATACCAAAAGTACACTCACACAAACCATTATAATAAATTGCAAAAATGACAAAGGTTAAAGACGCACAATACCACTAAACAAGACGGTTTTACAAACATGGGACGAGGTGAGTTCCTTGTCATCTATGTTTCAACATCATGCCCGTTGGGTTAAATTGATGCTCGCCCTGTCCTACTGAAGCAAGTAGAATCGAGGCTCTGTACCTACAATTCCTACATACAACAAGATCGTGTACATGTATATATATATATAATCAAAACATCACATTGTGAGAAGGATTTGCAACGTAATAGGGCACTCGTAAATGAGTGGTGCTACATTGTCCTTTCACCAATGTTATACTAACAATTACAACATTAGATATAAAGTAACATTGCTAAACTAACTAATCACATCATAAAATAATTACTAAACCACTGCATCACAATGTATTACTGAAATCAAATTAAACATCTCCAAACCAAATGTAATCATAATGTCATATCATTAAATCCACGTCATCAAATAAAGTAGCATAAACATCAATTAGTCTAACTATCCAATCCACCAATCCAAACAATAATAGTAACTATCAAAGTCTCAAAGTATCAAGAAAAAAAATAGAAAGATAACAAGTCCAAACAACAACATGAGGGGTATTACATATTTGTCACTACAACTGCAAATATGTAAATTTGTACTTTTAAAACAATAGCATATCTCACCATCATATGTACTTCTTTGCTGATAGTTTTTGTTTTCATTGAAGTGGGTAGACTGCATAGTAAAAGTTTGAATTAGATTTTATGAATTGTATTGTTTTTCTACAATGTACGTGGGATGAGTTATTTTACAACAATCTCTTCTTAAATGTGAATAATTATCTTTCTTATAATTAGTAGAGACACATCCATAGACTATGTAAATGATAAGATAATATCATTCTCATTTTGTTCAAATTAAGTTTTTAGTTGTGTTTCCTCTATGCTTAAATTTATAGATAGGCTGGTAGTGACCAAAGTGTTTATCATCATTTCATTATATTTTACGACACCCCATTTCTAATTGCAAGCACAACAACATGATCCAAGTGGTACATCTCTTGGAGTTGCACACTTTCCTTTTGAGTGATTGGACCGGTATAAAATCACATTATTAGTAGAGAAAGACATCTATTAGCTAGATGATCCTCCTAAGAACCTCTATCTCATCCTTCATCTTTATTGTGGAGCTTGAGTCCATGCAAATGGAAATTCCAATAACATCAATGAGACAATTATTGATAATGTCATAATGTCATTGAGAGGCATGAAATAGAACTAATGTTTTGAAACTGTAAAATCATTTTCAAATAGTCAAACCATGGAATCATCCAATAAAAAAATCAAAGTGAACTATTTAATTTGTTGTACAACCTATTACCATCTTTAATAGTCCCACCAAATATTGTATATACAACTCCAACTTGTACATTGACATAATGAAAATCTGCAACTTCATTGAAACAAGTGACATGTACTTTAGTGTGTTCACAATCTATAATTTTAAAAGAGAAAAAATTCTTATCGTTTTTGTGTTGAATATGTGCATTTCTTTTTTCATTGTAACATGACCCTTTATAAACCACCTTATTTAGAATTGATTCAAATTTATTATAGAAGTAATAATAGAGAAAAGATTTTTTCCTTTGTAAAGATGAATGTATTCTAAATAGTGTTCTCCGAAGAGAGTTTTGTTACTCTATTATTCCCAATTGTACTTATAGATGGACCACTTTGATGAACACACACTTATACTAAGAGGGTAGTTGAATCAATATAATACAATCTTTTACTTATTAAAATTCAACAACCACAACAAAGTAATCACATAAGATCTAACAACTAGGAAACACAAAATTTACAAAGAAATAGAACTTGGATCTGTTGTCCAAATCCAACCACAAAAATAAAAATTCTTTTACAAATATTTGTAGACACCAACCCACTAGAGACACCAATCCCCACTACTAAACAACAACTTAGCGAGAGATACCAATCTCTTCTATTGAGAGGCACCAACCTCCAAATGAACAAATTTTTCTCCTTATTGAATATTGCTTCTTCAATGGATGATGATAATTTGAATCTCCTTCATAAAAAAATGCTTGCAAAATTTTCACATATATTTTCTCCTTTAAAAATCTGCTTGCAACTTCATATATATTTTCTCCTTAAAAAATCTGCTTGAATTAGAAAGATATTACATTAATTCCTTGCTTTCTTTTATCCCCATTCATCTTATTTTTATATCCCCCTTATGCCTCCACCTAAGAGAGGTGATCCTTCCAAGGGAGGCGTCTACTCCAAGAGGAGTGATTCCTCAAAGAGGCCCATGCAAAATAATAATTTTTAAATTTATTTTGGGCACCAAAAATATATGGGTCAACCAACCCATTAAATTCAAATAACCAGAATTAAAAATTTAATAAATATTTTCTTTTTCAATTAATCCCCCTTAGCATTTATTCATTATATTGATCCTCCTTTGACATCAATAAATCATCTTAATATTAATCTCCCTTTGACATCAATGATAACAATATTTCCAACACACTTGAGATTGTGACATGTACTTGTGTGTCTTTTCTTCAAATAGGTAAGTGGGTTCACTATTAATTTCATGGTGTAAGCATGTAATTTTTAGTTATGAGATGATAATCCACCTATATAAATGCAATGGAATGGATAAATATTGTGATAGAAACATTTTAAATAATGGGCTCAAAAATTTTAATTTGTAAATAATTGATCAATAATTTCATAAAAATTAATTGAACACATTGATTCACTTTTGACATCCAAATAATAGGGCACCTGTATTTTATGAGTAGTAGTATAGATCTCTTTTGGATTTCTTTTGAAGTTATGTAATAAGTATATTTTTTTGCAAATGTAGTTTTTTACTTATGAACTCTATCAGAAATACCTATTTTGTATCTAGTTGTTGATTCAAAGTTATGTCCAAACTTGATAATATCTAATAAGTTTAGAGATATGGCTATAAGTGTAAGTTTTCATCATTGATCATCTTGATTGCATTTTCATTCAAAGAATACATTTTAATGAAAATGTCAAATATTTTTATAAAAAATACATCAAACGTGAACTATTATATCATGAACATAAGCTCTAAAATTATACTTTATAAAATAGATAAGTGCAAATAAAATTGAAATAAAATTATTTATTAAACTATATATATGTCTGATAAACATTGAAAAAAAATCACCTCTAAAATAATCTAACCATGAATTTAAAATAGACTACAAAAAGTAACTTTCGAAGAATACCTTCCAATTTGTTCATTTTAAGTTTTTGCAACAAGATAATGTAGAATAGAAGTTTATCTTGTGCACAATTTTTAAAAAGAAGAAAGAGTAGTGAAGAATAGAAAAAAAAACCAAACTAAATAATATTGTATATAATTTGTAAGTAATAATTGAACTAATAAATACATTTACTAAGCATAACTATAAAATTGGATTGCAATTAATGAATGTTAAATGATCAATTATTAGTAGGTTGAAAATTCATAATGAATACACTCTACATTCAAATTATAATTAAAGTATGGTTCATATTTGATTTACATCAAAGAACAAAAAACTATTGATAAACACATTTATCACTAATTAATGGGTTATGTAAAACAACAATTATAATTTTATTTAGTAGTAATAAATCTTAATTATTTATAAACATCTATGTCATTGATCACTTGAATATAAATAATTGAAATGTTATGTGGGAAATAACTCAATAAAAGTAATTGCATATTAGATATATACAAACATAGTCACAATATTTTATCTGTAAACAACAATTGCAAGTAAATTATTCATACACAGTAGATGGTAGAATTATGTTATTACATATTATTTAAATAGTTTTAAAAGTGTGGCATTGATTATTAGAACACAAATAATAAAAACATAAGACTATTTTTTTTTTATAAAACAACCAATATTACTTTAATTAATAGTAATAACTCTATCTATTTGTATTGGGAATTTAGACAAACCACTATGCGGAAGTGGTTGCAGCCTATCATGGTCTTAAGTTGGCACAAGTTAAAGGATATAAGAAAGTATGGCATGAGGGGATTCTCTCAATATCATCA
>VDFB02336989.1:0-12913 GCA_007258455.2 Sequoia sempervirens | reverse complement strand
AGTCTAGCTTTTGCTAGTTTGAAAGCTCGATTGAGGTGCTTCTTTTTGTAACCATTTAATGAGAATACTTGGGTGAGGTGAGCTAATTCTTGATCAATATGCTTAGTATCAAAGATTGAAAAAGCTCTATAGGCTAGGGTTCTAAGGACACCCACTTTTTGGCTCGGGTGATGGTGGGAGGAAGAGTGAAGGTAAAGGTCAATATGGGTTCATTTACGAAAGATGGAGCGAGGTAAAGAACCATCAATTTTTTTGATGAGAAGAATTTCCCAGAAAGGAAGTTGATTATCGGATTCAATTTCCTTGGTGAAAGAGATCCAAGGAGAAAGGTTGTTCAAGTGCGAATGGAATTCTTCTAGCTTCTCTCGACAGTGAGACCAACATATATTGGTGTCATCGACATACCGTTTCCACCACTTGGGTTTGAGGGGGAATGAGTGGAGGGCGACATCTTCAAAGTGTTCCATATAAAGGTTGGCCACAATGGGAGAAAGAGGAGAACCCATAGCCACCCCATCCACTTGTTCATAAATTACACCTTGGAAGGTGAAAAAAGTGGATCGAAGACATAACTCAACTAAGGAAGCTATTTCATAGCTAGCCTTTTGCTTGATAAGCTCAATTGAGTCATGTAAGGGAACTTTCGTGAAGAGGGAGACGACGTCAAAGCTAACCAGAATGTCATTTTCATCTAGTTTCTTGTCTTTGATGAAGTCCACGAAATGTGAGGAGTTCTTAACGAAGGAGCTTGATTTTCCAACCAGGGGCGAAATGAGTTTGGCAAGATGTGATGCCAATCTGTAGGTAGGAGAATTGATCGTATCAACTATGGGTCGCAGAGGGACACCAACTTTATGGATTTTGGGAACCCCGTAGATGCGGGGGGTAACCTCTTTGGCGGGGTAGAGCCGATTTTTGGTGGTATCATCGAAGGACGATCCTGCGATGGCAAGTTTGACTTTTTTCATTAATTTGGTGGTGGGATTGGAATCAAGGATTTGGTAACTATTGGTATCCGACAAGAGGGTGTGCATCTTCGATAGGTAATCTTGTTTGTTCAAGATCACCGTAGCATTGCCTTTGTCTGCCCTACAAATGACAAGGTCAGAATTTCTCATTAACCTTTGAAAGGCAAGAAACTCAGATCTAGGAATATTACGCTTGGGGGGTTTAGCGTGACGAAGGGCTACCGCGCAATCTTGACAAATTTCTTCGGAGACCCCTTGAGGGAAGGATTGGACAGGCTTTTCAATTTCAATGAGAAAATCAGTGACGGGAATACGGTGAGGAGAGATGGCGAAGCCTAGGCCTCTTTTTAAAAAATTGAGTGCGAGGGGACATAACTGGGTCTTAGAAAGGTTGACGACCAACTTGTTTTCCCAATCATGCACTATCTGAAGGTGGTTGATGTTTTGCCCGGATCCACGAGCTGGGATCGAGGGGGCACGTGGCTGCACGGAAGGAGGGAGGGTGGGGGGTAAGTTAGAAGACCGGATGACGCGGGGGGGTTGACCCGAACACGGGATGGGAGAGGTTGGAGATGGAGAGGGGTGGCGAGCTGACAAGGGAGGAGAGGATGCGGAAGAATTGTCAGACACGCAAGAGACACCCGGATGAACATGATAAGAACAAGAGGGTGGCGTGGTTGCTCGAGGACTGACGCGGGGGAGGATGGTAGGGTCGTCCACAAACAAAATGGATGACGGCGAATGGTTACCGTTGAGCGCGGCAGACAAAGAATCGATGCTCGAGCTTGAATTGAAAGATAGAGATGACAAGCCAATAGACGGGAGAGAGGTAGATGACATACCTGGATGCGCAAGTCGAGGACCATTGGAAACACGCCGCTGGCTAGAGATTGGACGAAGGCTCGAAGACGGGGAAGATCCAAGCGCGAGGGAAAGATGACCGTTGTGGCCTCGAGCTGGGTTGGAGGTAGAGGATCCGTTGGTTGGAGAACGATGAAGACGCTTCCTATCACGTCGCAGGTTGGAACTGGTGAGACGGGTGGAGGACAGAGAAGAAACAGTCGCTGGATGTTGTTGGTCGCTGGAACCACGAACTAAGCAACCGATGGTTAGTTCTTTGTTCCCTGCGCTGGAGATGTCGGAGTAGTCTACAGAAAAAACCAAGCCTGGAGGCGCAAGACGAGGACCACTGGAACCACGCCGCTGGCTGGAGATTGGACGAAGGTCCGAAGACGGAGAAGAACCAAGCACGTGGGAAAGATGACCGTTGTGGCCACGAGCTGGGTTGGAGGTCGAGGATCCATTGGTTGGAGAATGATGAAGACGCTTCCCATCACGTCGCAGGTTGGAACTGGTGAGACGGGTGGAGGACCGAGAAGAACCAGTCGCTGGATGTTGTTGGTCGCTGGAACCACGAACTGAGCATCCGATGGTTAGTTCTTTATTCCCTGCGCTGGAGATGCCGGAGTAGTCTGCAGAAAAAACCAAGCCTGAGGAGATTCGATCATCAGTCTTTCCTACTGATTCATTGCTGAAGACGGCAGGAGGTGAACGACACGTGAGGACCGAAAGAGGACCATCGAAGGAGGAACGGATGACGAGGGGTGAGTGCAGGGAAGGCGTCGGAGAGGCAGGCTGAGATGAAGCACGCAGCGACAGAGGCAACGGGGAAGAGGTAGCATTAAGCGGAGAGTTAAGGGGAGGCGTGGAAGGCGGAGCATAAGCCTGGAAAGAAGAAGAAGCGAGCACATGAGCAGAGGGGAGAACGCTGGTGTAGAGGTTGGGGGGATGGATAGGAGATCCCCAAGAATGCTTAGCTGACTGACAGCGAGTTCGGTTAAGCAGAGAGAAGAATTTCTTTTTCTGCCTGAGTTCACACTTTTCTTTAATACCTGAGGCTCTGGCGACGGAAGTTGTGTCAAGCCAATTCCACAGATCAGGCCGAAGAGAGTTGGCCAATTCCAAGTGAAGCGGAAAGAGTCTGGCAGAAATGTGATTGATGGAAACTCTTGTAGATTGGATTACTGACCGGAGCAGAGAAAGACCAGCATGATGGAGAATGCGCTTGCTTTGGGGATTGAATAAGTGATGGCAGATTTTAACGAAGGACGGCAATACATTAGAATCGCGACATCTTTTGAGAAAGGCCAAGTCTGCTAGCTTCTTTGATAGCTTAATTCTCAAATTTTCTAACTGCCTTGATTTGAAATGTAATTCCCTCCCATGAAGGGTGTCAATTAATAACATTTTGTTTCCACAGTCCATGATAGTGTGTACATGATTTCTGGAATAACTGTGTGCAATTTTTTACATCAACGTTTCGGATCAAACTCCATGATCCATCATCAGGATGAAAAGCAGAAAGAGAGAAAGGTGAAAATAAGATAGCAGAATTGGGTAGAAATAGGAGAGGGATGGGGAAGAGGGGAGGTACATAACCCCAAAAAAGAGAAAAGGTCAGATAAAGAGAAGAGGGGAGGAAAAGTCCAAGAAGAAAGACCATGCAAACCTTAAATAAATATATAATAGAATGAAAAAATTATGATAAGTATAGAAGATGAAAAAATATCAGAAATGTGATGAAATGTCAAGAGGACTAAAAAAGCAACATTTAAAATGAAGACCCAAGAAAAAGAGGGGAGTCCGCTTAAAAAAGTTGAAACCAATAATAAGAGTCAATAAACGAGAATGAGGACAAGATAAAATAAGGAAGCAATGGATAAATTGAATAATGAAAAAGAGACAAAGAAAATAAAAGGAGAAACCACAATGAACAAATGCGTAAAAAGTAAAAAAGCCAGAGAAAGGAGACTTAAAGCAAGGAACCACAAAATAAAGAACAAATACAAAGAATCACTAAAAAACTTAGGAATGGAAGACAAAACAACATAAGGAAACAAACAAAAAACTAAAGGAAGGAACCAAATGATCAAGAGCAAAAACGGATAATAGAAGAGGAGGTATAAGAAAATTACTAAGCATAACCTAGAAGGTCCAATAAGATCTATAAACAAAAACAAGGAAGCATAAAAATCAGCCTAAAGAGAAGAGACACACTAATTAAGAAAGGCACGAGAGTAAAAATAACCAAAATTGATAAGAAGCAAGAGGAACAAGAATGGGAAGTGGGAACAGGGAACCAAGAATTAAAATGAGGGTCAAGAAAAGAGGAACCAAAAAGCACCAAAGAATTAAGGAGTAACCCAACGAATAAAAAGAAGATCAACGTGAGATTAAATAAAGATTAAAATTAGAATTATAATAAAGAAGGTCAAGGACGATAAAGAAGAGACAAGGAAAGGAAAGAACATACTTGAAGAAGAGCTGAGGAAACCAAGGCCATGAAAAGAAAGATGAGAGAAGGACTCACCTAGCGACAAAGGGATGAAAGAAGAAGAGAAAAAAGCAAGGGGAATGAGAGCACTCTAATGAAGAGAAAGGTGGAGGGAAAGCGGGGGCGGGGGGGGGGGAAGGAAGGGCGAGGATGGAGACAATGGAAGGGAAAGAGGGGTGAACAGGAGCTTGGAGACACAGAAGAAGAAGCCAAGAAGTAGGGAAAGGAGGGCGGAGAGAACCTAGAGGTTGTTTAGAAGAGGTTTCCAAGAGAAACTTAAAGACCAACCCCCATCACGATTGAGGTTGTGGGGATGGTTGTGGATTTCAATGGCCTCTTTAAGTTTCCTCTTAAAGAAATTGTCTTCTTTGAACAAAATAGAAGTGTTTTCTAAGGCAATGTGATGTTTTGTCTTGGAGGAGTGTTCAGCGAGAGCAGATTTGGAGATTCGGTCATGTCTTATGTCAGCACAATGTTCCTTGATTCTTGTGTTAAAGGAACGGCCTGTTTCTCCTATATAAGGTACGCCACAAGAACATAACACTTTATAGACACCGGATTTGAGGAATGGATCTTGGGGGTCTTTGGGAGAGGGGATACGACTTTTTACTGTGAAGAAGGGTTTGAAAGTGCAATGGATGCCCTTTTTAAGGAGGATCTTGGCAATTTTGTTGGAGATACCCTCTACATAGGGGAGGGTGGCCAAAGGAAGGGACGGAGAGCACGAGGTACTGGGCTTGAGGGAGAGTTTAGCCTTTGCTAGTTTGAAAGCTCGGTTGATGTGCTTCTTTTTGTAACCATTTAATGAGAAGACTTGGGTGAGGTGAGCTAATTCTTGATCAATATGCTCAGTGTCACAGATTGTAAAAGCTCTATAGGCCAGGGTTCTGAGGACCCCCGCTTTTTGGCTTGGGTGGTGGTGGGATGAAGCGTGAAGATAAAGGTCAGTATGGGTTGCTTTCCGGAAGATGGAGCGGGCTAAAGAACCATCAACTTTTTTGATGAGAAGAATGTCTAAGAAAGGAAGTTGATTGTTGGCTTCAATTTCCTTGGTGAAGGAGATGCAAGGAGAAATGTTGTTCAGGTGAGAATGGAATTCTTCAAGCTGCTCTCGACCGTGAGACCAACATATATTGGTGTCATCGACATACCGTTTCCACCACTTGGGTTTGAGGGGGAACGAGTGGAGGGCTACATCTTCAAAGTGTTCCATATAAAGGTTGGCCACAATGGGAGAAAGAGGAGAACCCATAGCCACCCCATCCACTTGTTCATAAATTACACCTTGGAAGGTGAAAAAAGTGGATCGAAGACATAACTCAACTAAGGAAGCTATTTCATAGCTAGCCTTTTGCTTGATAAGCTCAATTGAGTCATGTAAGGGAACTTTCGTGAAGAGGGAGACGACGTCAAAGCTAACCAGAATGTCATTTTCATCTAGTTTCTTGTCTTTGATGAAGTCCACGAAATGTGAGGAGTTCTTAACGAAGGAGCTTGATTTTCCAACCAGGGGCGAAATGAGTTTGGCAAGATGTGATGCCAATCTGTAGGTAGGAGAATTGATGTATCAACTATGGGTCGCAGAGGGACACCAACTTTATGGATTTTGGGAACCCCGTAGATGCGGGGGGTAACCTCTTTGGCGGGGTAGAGCCGATTTTTGGTGGTATCATCGAAGGACGATCCTGCGATGGCAAGTTTGACTTTTTTCATTAATTTGGTGGTGGGATTGGAATCAAGGATTTGGTAACTATTGGTATCCGACAAGAGGGTGTGCATCTTCGATAGGTAATCTTGTTTGTTCAAGATCACCGTAGCATTGCCTTTGTCTGCCCTACAAATGACAAGGTCAGAATTTCTCATTAACCTTTGAAAGGCAAGAAACTCAGATCTAGGAATATTACGCTTGGGGGGTTTAGCGTGACGAAGGGCTACCGCGCAATCTTGACGAATTTCTTCGGAGACCCCTTGAGGGAAGGATTGGACAGCCTTTTCAATTTCAATGAGAAAATCAGTGACGGGAATACGGTGAGGAGAGATGGCGAAGCCTAGGCCTCTTTTTAAAAAATTGAGTGCGAGGGGACATAACTGGGTCTTAGAAAGGTTGACGACCAACTTGTTTTCCCAATCATGCACTATCTGAAGGTGGTTGATGTTTTGCCCGGATCCACGAGCTGGGATCGAGGGGGCACGTGGCTGCACGGAAGGAGGGAGGGTGCGGGGTAAGTTAGAAGACCGGATGACGCGGGGGGGTTGACCCGAACACGGGATGGGAGAGGTTGGAGATGGAGAGGGGTGGCGAGCTGACAAGGGAGGAGAGGATGCGGAAGAATTGTCAGACACGCAAGAGACACCCGGATGAACATGATAAGAACAAGAGGGTGGCGTGGTTGCTCGAGGACTGACGCGGGGGAGGATGGTAGGGTCGTCCACAAACAAAATGGATGACGGCGAATGGTTACCGTTGAGTGCGGCAGACAAAGAATCGATGGTCGAGCTTGAATTGAAAGATAGAGATGACAAGCCAATAGACGGGAGAGAGGTAGATGACATGCACGAGATCGCCAAGTCTGCTATCTTATTTTTCACCTTTTCTCTCTTTTACGCTTTTCATCACGATGATGGATCATGGAGTTTGATCGAAGCGTTGATGTAAAGTGCACCATGATTATTCCAAAAATCATGTACACCTTGTAAAGTTGTCAATTATGATTGTTTGGACATACTCAACCCTTCTCTACATCAAGTGGTATCAAAGAATAGGTTCTAATTAAGAAGTGGAAAAGTGGTTGAAAGTTTAAATAAGCAAGATTCCTCCAAACAAAAATCCAATAGCCATAGAAGTCAGAGAATTGAAGGAGCAACATGTTAAGGAGTCTCATGAAGCCACACTTTCTATAATTTCAGCCCTAGAGAAAAACCAAAGAAGAGGTATGGCTGGTGGTGACCAAAGTGACAAAGAGGATGAGGGTGAGAGTGAAAACCCTCAAGGAGGAGTCCAAGATGAAGTGGAATTGGACCCTAAAGAAGAAAGAATGGTTAGGATGTTGAAGGCCATCAAGGGGGATACTCCTAAGGTGAAAGTGTAAGTACCCATGTATAGTGGGAAGATGGATAGTAAAGAAGTGTTGGGTTGCATAGATGCTCTTGAAAATTTCTTTTAGTTTGAGGAGGTAGAAGATGAAAAGAAGGTGAAATTTACAAAAACCAAGTTGAAAGGCACTACCCTAACATGGTGGAACTATGTACAGGAGGAAAGAGTAAAGAAGGGAAAGACTAAGATAAGCTCATGGGATAGAATGGTAGCTAAGGTGAAAGGACAATTTCTGCCTATGGACTATGCAATTAAAACCTTTAGGAAGCTGCAACACTTAAAGCAAAAGGAGTTAGATGTTATGGAATACACTGAGGACTTCCATAAATTAAGTATTATAGCAAGACATATTTAAGATGAAGTAGAAAAGGTAGAAAGATACCTAAATGGGCTAAGGCTCAACATTCAAGATGAAATCAGCCTAAATACACCTACGATAGTTCAAGAGCTTTTTCAGTTTGATGTCAAGGCTGAGGAAAGGATAAAATGGAGACAAGAGTAGAAAGGAAGAGGCAGAGGAAATAATTTCAAAGGTAGAGGCAAATTTGGTGGATGAGGATAGTCAGAAAAGCAACAAGGAGAATCGAGTAGCCACCAAGAGCAACATGGTGAATTAAGAGGTAATTTTAGAGGTAGAAGACCTAGTGGCAGAGGTAGATTTGGTGGACAAGGGAGAGGGTCAAATACCTTCTAAGGAAGATGTTATCAGTGCAACCAATTTGGTCATCTAGCATAGAAATTCCCAAACAAGCAAGATTCAAGTTCACATGGAGGTGAAAGAAGAACCCAAATTGTGCTTGAGGAAGACAATGAAAGTGTCAATTCACCTTCCCAACATGTTGCTCTAGAGATAGGTGAGTCTTTGATGATGAGAAGGAAACTCACTAAGGTGCCAACAATAAAAAATCCTCCACAAAGGAAATAATTTTTTAGAATCTTTTGCAAATCACCTGGAAAGGTATGTAAAGTAGTTTTTGATTCAGGTTCTATTGATAATTTGGTTTCCTTAGAGATGGTAGAGAAATTGAACATGAAGAGAGTCTCACACCCCACACCTTACAATGTATCTTGGCTGAATAAGGGTCAAAAAGTCTTGGACAATGAGTAAACATGGGTAGAGTTTAATATTAGGGGGTATAAAGACAAGATTCTATGTGACATAATCCCCATGGATGTTTTCCACTTGCTATTAGGAAGACCCTGGTAATATGATAGAAAAGCTAAGCATGATGGGAAAAAAAATATCCATGTGATAGAAAAAGATGGAACTTAATTCACATTGACACCCCTACAAGATGATGAATTTGATAAAAAAAGTTGGGTTTAGTGTTATGGTAGTTGGGGAGAAAGAATTCTTGAAAACATTGAAGGAAGAAGGTGGACAAGGATTTTCTTTAGTGATCAAACCTAAATCTATTTTAGCAGCAACTAAGATTGAGGGTATACCTAGTGAGGTTTAGACTTTGTTGAAAAGATACAAGGATATTATAGTTGATGAGTTACCTAACTCCTTGCCAGCCATGACAAAAGTAAGCCATCACATAGACCTCATACCTAGTGAAAATTTACCAAAAAAAATTGAATACAAGATGACTCCAAAATAGAATGAGGAAATAAGGAGGCATGTCCAAGAATTGTTAGATAAAGGCCTAATAAGGGAAAGTTTGATCCCATGTGTTGTCCCTACTATTTTAGCACCTAAAAAGGATGGGGATTGGAGGAGGTGTACTAACTCAAGGGAAATCAACAAAATCAACATCAGGTATAGTTTTCTAATACCAAGAATAGAGGATTTGATGGACTGCTTGGGAGATGCATGTTATTTTTCAAAGATTAATCTAAAAAGTGGTTATCATCAAATTAGGATAAGAGAAGGGGATGAGTGGAAAACTACTTTTAAAACCAATGAGGGCCTGTATGAATAGATGGTAATTCCATTTGGATTTCCAAATGCTCCAAGTACATTTATGAGTTTAATGAATGAGGTTTTGAAGCCTTCAATAGAGAAATTTATTGTGGTATACTTGGATGACATACTTGTGTTTGCAAGACAAAGGAATAACACTTGCAATAACTTGACATGGTTTTGCAGGAGTTAAATGAAGAGAAGTTGATGATAAATCTAAAAAAATGTGAATTCATGAAAGAGGGTCTAGTGTATCATGGTTTTGTGATTTCCAAGGGTTCATTGAAGATGGATCCCACCAAAGTAGAAGCAATTCTCAATTGGCCAACTCCAAAATTAGTAGGGGAGGTACGAATCTTTCATGGTCTTGCTAGTTTCTATAGGAAATTTATAAAGAATTTTAGTCACATCTGCTCACCAATTATTGAAACCATCAAAGGGGACAAAAGGAAATGGTTTTAGTGGACTGATGAGGTAAAGAGAAGCTTCCAATACTTGAAAAATACAGTGGCACAACAACCCATCCTTGATATACCTGATTTCAACAAAGTTTTCACTATAGAATGTGATGCAACTGGGTTTGCAATTGGAGCAGTCTTAAGTCAAGAAGGAAGACCAGTGGCTTTCTTTAGTGAAAAGCTTAATGAAGAAAAAAGGAAGTAATCATCCTATGATTTGGAGCTATATGCACTAGTGCGGTCCCTAAAGAAGTGGAGACACTACCTTTTTCCCAAGGAGTTCATTGTTTTCACCAACAACCATTCTTTACAATTTCTAAATAGTAAAGACAAGCCGAGTCATAGACATGTGAAGTGTGTAGAGTACCTACAAAGCTATACCTTCACAATCAAATGCAAAAAAGGGCAATCAAACAAGGCATCAGATGCTTTAAGTAGAAGGTCAATGTTGGTGCAAGAAATTCAACTTCAAAGTGTGGGAATAGATTCCTTGAAAGGTATGGATGAAGAAGATGAAGACTTCAAAGAGGTATATGTTGTTTGTGATAAATTTAAAGGTTCTTTTCATGATGAATATTTTTATTTTCTATTGCAAGATGGATTATTGTTTAAAGGTGCTCAATTATGTATTCCAAAGTGCTCCATGAGAACTAATTTCATAAAAGAGAAACATTGTGGCAGTTTAGGAGGGAATTTTGTGGTGGATAAGACATTGGAACAAGTAAGGAGATTTTACTTTTGGCCAAAGATGCAAGTGGATGTCAGAAATTTTGTGGAAAATTGTGTAATCTGCCAAAGAGCCAAGGGTTCTAGTTCTAATGTAGAACTTTATTAGCCATTACCAATACCAAATAGACCATGGGAGAGCCTTAGTATGGATTTTGTGTTAGGTTTTCTAAAGGGATTATGATAGTGTGTTTGTTGTTGTTGATAGATTTAGTAAAATGGCTCATTTTATTCCATGTTAGTGCACAAATGATGCTTCTCATATTCCAGGGTTATTTTTCAAAGAAATAGTTAGAATTCATGGTCTCCCATTGACCATTGTATTAGATAGGGATTCAAAGTCCATAGGTCACTTTTGGAGGGGCCTTTGGAGGAAGCTTGGATCAAATTTAACCTTTAGTACTTCCTATCATCCACAAAAGGATGGGAAGACCAAAGTTGTCAATAGATTACTTGGAAATATTTTGAGATGCCTCATAAAAGAACATGGACAAAAATGGGACTTGGTTCTTCCACAAGCTAAATATGCCTGTAATGATTTGATCAATAGAAGCATTGGGAAAATCTCATTTGAGGTGGTGTATGGTCTGAAACCTAGAGGTGTGTTTGAGCTTAAGGATTTGAAGGGAATGGAGAAGAGAAGTGTCGAGGGAGAAGAATTTGTAGAGGCCATGAGGGAGATACACCAACAAGTTAGAGAAAATCTTCAAAAAAGTGTTGAAAAGTACAAGAAACATGCTGATTTGAAAAGAAGGGATGTTCAATTCAAGGTGGGAGATCTAGTTCTAGCACATTTGAAGGAGAGGTTGCCAAAGGGAAAGTACACAAAGTTTCTTATGAAGAAAATTGGGCCGTGTAGAGTGGTCCATAAGTTTGGAGTCAATGCCTATGAGATAGAAATCCCTCATAGAGTGGCTATCTCTCCCATTTTTAATATTGTTGACCTATACCCTTTCAAGGGATCTTTGGATGTAGATACAGGTGTTGATGAAGATTGGGTCAAAGATCTACCACCTACTAATCCATTGAAGCTTGAAACCATTTTGGACATAAAATAAGTGAAGAGAACAAGGCACAAAGTGTATAAAGAATATATTGTGAAATGGAAAGGTCTTCCCCATGAATATGCAACATGGATGATGGAAGAAGATATTAAACAACATGGTACTTCAGTGCAAGAATTGATCTAGGTGGAACATGAGATTCTTTTCTCTCCAGATGTTTGGTACAGGAGCACCATGTCAATTTTGGTCAATTGATGTAAATAGGTATCTAATATTTAGTTTGATGTGTTAATCCCATTTTTGATGTAATAAGGTCTAATTGAGAACATTTTGGGTGTTTTCAAGTCATAAAAGGGTCATTTTGTTAAGTTTTGTGAAGTTGTGGAAAATGTTGAAAAAGTTGCTTTACAACTTTACAAATTTTGTCATGTAAGGAAGTTGAATGGTCACAAGTTCAAAAAATAGTTGTGAACCATTTTTTTGTGGTGGGAAAAGTTTAAAAAAGCCTCAAAAACTTTGAAGCAATCTTCTAAAGTGATTTTGGTGGAAAAACAAATAAACAAGCTCTGTTTTCTATGTTTTCTGCTATTTCTATGAATAGTACGGATTTGTACTACTGAGTTATGACATGAAAAATATCTGAGTAGTTAAGGCAATGTATTTATTGTAATTTGGCTTTGGTTGTGTTGATTTTCATTGAGATTTATGGTAGTTTGAAGTGTTTTTCTAGAAACTGCCTATAAACCCTAGGTTTAAGGTTTGAAGACAAAAATAATGTTTTGCAGCCCATTCCATCATTGAAATTTGGCCAAACTCAGTGGAATGGAGGGGTTTAGTGTAATCTTAGATATTTTTAATTTTTCTAGAGTAGGAGATGGAGTTTGGGGCGGATTTGAGTAAGCCCTAGCCTAACATCCTCACGTGTTAGGCTTAGGAAACTAGGTAGGATTGTGATTTTGTGTGACAAATTTTTTTTGATGAGTTGTGGTGATAAAAAATGCATAAGGGGACCCTATATGATTTGTTAGAGCCTTTGGAGTGGATATTTGATAATTGGTATTTGAATTTCATATACTTTCTTTAGAAAAGTGGCCTAATTTAGCATTGGAGTAGCATTGTAGACCTAATTTGAAGGATTTGTTACAAAATAACCCTAGTCCCAAATTGGATATGTTAAAAAGGTGCCTAATGGGTGTTTGGAATGGTATTTGAGAAGTGGGTTTGAGGCCTTCTCTAAAAGATAAACAAAAGAAACTAGGTTTGGAGACCTATAAGGAGAAATGAAAGGTTGTTTGTGAAACCACCATAATTAGGGTTTTGAAGTTGTAAAGTTTTTAATTGTGATTGTGTGGACATACTCCACCCTAATTTGCATCAAACCAGTAGTGGAAGAGGTGCCATATATAGAGTCAAATCCTATGGA
>VDFB02336988.1:0-45994 GCA_007258455.2 Sequoia sempervirens | reverse complement strand
TATGATAACCTCCAATACTATCAATATAAATATGGAAATTATAGACATATATACATACATACATACATACATATAGATGTATATACACATATATATGGCAGAGATATATAAATTGTTTTTTCATATAGCCTTGTTCATTTTCATTTCAATGAATTACACGTATGCTTTAGTTGTTCTTCAATTACACTTACTTTTACAAGTATGATAATTTTGTTTCAATTTATATCATAATGTTATTTGAAGTTATATAAAAATATCATAAAGTTGTATCAAAAAGGGTTATAAATATTTGTATGATTTTTTTGTTTCAAGTTATATATTTAACCCTAGATTGATTATGCATATAGTAATCAATCAACATGATCACCTAAGGGTTGTAAGAATTAGAATTGGGGATATGATAGTATAAGGGTAAAAGTAAGAAGTTGGGTACACGAAGAGGGGAAATTTCAAGCCAAAAAAAAGTTTTGCAAGAAACACGTATGCATTATGGATCGGGTACCCGAGCCTAGATCCAAACATGTACACATTCAGATTCAGGTATGCAAACCAAAAACGTGTACGCTCTTCTTGAAAGTATTTATTTTTAAAAATAATTGACTGTATTTCATTTTTCACCATTCTAATCCGCGTCAGAGAGGAACAAAGGAGATCTTGTATGCATTTGAAAGGCCTTCATTGAACAAAAATTTGATTGCCACCTCCTCCCATCAACACAACCGACCTCATCGACCTCTAGGTTGGTTGAATTCTTCATTTTTTTTTGCTTTATACCTTTTTTTTTGTTTTGTAATTAGTATTCAATTTTTGTTTGTTTAGTGTGTTTTAGTTCAATGTTTTATAGTTTTTAATTGCATTTAAAAAACTAAAAATGTCAATGAAACAAAGAAATTTAAATTGTAAATTGAAAACCATAAAAACTAAACCTAAATTGGACACATTTAACTTAGAAATTTCAAAACCCTAGAAACCCTAGGTTACACAATTTACATAGGTCCCTAAAAACTAATTTACACGGGTTAATCCTTGGACCTAAACCCTAAAACGTAAACCTAAAACCCTATTTACCCTAATTTACGTAAACTTAAAACGAGACTTTACCCTAAAATGTAAACCTAAAACCCTAAATTAGGGCTCCTCAAGGAGGTTTAGATTACATTTTATATTTGACATAACCTTCTTTGTATGATTTTTACTCTCACTCACGGTTCTTAGTTTATTTAGGGTGGAAGTGATGAAAAGTTCAATATTAGGGGCATGTGATATAATATAAGAGGTAAAATAAGGATGTGTAGTAAGATTTGATGACATAACATGTAGGGAGGGATCACAAATTATAATTCATAGGTTAGGTACACTTTGGTATGTCATTGGTGATCCACACAACTACCAATGAAATTCATAATTGACTAATAAAGGAGGTACAAACAATCAATGTATAGATCTATATATTAACCAACAAATTGATTTAATTATAATATGTTCACATTTTATATAAATTTGATAGCTAATTTTATCTCAGAAAACTTCATGATTGTATAATTTAACTTGAGAAAGTGTACCAGTGAAGTAAAATAATGTGCCTCATGTGAAACTATGTGCTTGATTTAATAAGTTCATATATCATGATTCTAGTTTATATGAGCATGTAATCACTCTATATCAATGTTGTTAGCTTATATAGTGTATGATGGATTCTCTTAAGAAAACATAGCAATGCAAGTCATACTTGTTAATCTAGACTATGTGCAATATGGATAGAGCTAGACACATAAATGTTATTAAATCAAATAAATATTAAAATGTGAAGCATGGACATGATTTCTACCCATTTCTCTTATTTTGATGAGATCCTTTGTGAATTATGTAAGGATGCATTATGATCATATTTAAGCCTTAATTTATAGGATGTTATTCATAAGATCTATAGGTTGTGTGTAATCTAATTCCTATTTTAACTCTCATGTGTAGTGGCATTGTTCTATATTGGGAAAACTAAATGTTGTACTTTCTCTAAACTAGTGTATCAAAGCTAACTTGTAGCATGAACATTTCAATTTGGAAAATTCAAAATTACTTTTTTGAGAAACTTGATAAATGATTCATAAATGCAAGTCAATTCTATAACCAAAGGTTTATTTTCTAAAATTATTTATTTATTGAATTGATCAATTGATTCCTCACTTAGTGGCAATTAGGTTCTTTTTTGAAAACCCATGCACATCTAGAATTTATATAAATATTCAAAGGAAGAGTCTATTCCATAGAAAAGTTTCAAAAAATATATGATTAGAAAAAAAATTGGGTCTGATCACTTTAGATCTCCTATTCCTTTTTAAATCATCCAAGAGTGCTTAGAGGTCCAAATAGGTTCTAAATCCATCATAACTCAACAACTTACTTATAATTGAAATCTAAAATTCCTAATTGTTGATATATTGAAGCTATTCCTAGAATGTCACATATTTTATTCAAATCACTAAGTTTAGGTGGTAGGGTTTCTCATTTACTTGTAAAAAATTATTCATGTGTCTTCTATATGTTTTCATGTCATCAAATTTCTAAATCTAAACCCTAAACCCTAATTTAGCATTCATTTTGTTGTAGGACCTTAAAATGAAATTTGGTTGCCTTAGGCAACTCCACCAAATTTTATTCCCTTAAGCCATGGAACATTTTGTCCTAGTCCACCTTACTAGACATAGATCCCCTTAAGCCATCCTATCACCCTAAATCGTTAATCGATGTCTTAAGGGGTCCTAATATGACATTTCTTAAGGGGATCAAAGAAGTTCTCAAAATTTGGTGAGTAGAGCTCAAGCTCATCTTTGTTTATTTTGTACATTGCAATTGGGTCACTAGCATATATCTATCTTTCCCTTTGAATGCATTCTATTAATCTATTCATAACTACTTTGTCCCACTATAGAGATCTTGTGTCTCTTATCATGAAATTTGAAAATTTAGATAAATCAATTTATGTCCTTGGATTTAATTAAATTTTGTCATACTTGATTAATACATCTATTCATTTTGTTGTAGGACCTTAAAATGAAATTTGGTTGCCTTAGGCAACTTCACCAAATTTTCTTCCCTTAAGCCATGGACCATTTGTCCTAGGACCTTACTACACATAGATCCCCTTAAGCCATCCTATACCCTAAATAGTAAATCGATGTCTTAAGGGGGAATTTGACATTTCATAAGGGGATCAATTTGGTGAATAGAGCTTGGTCACTCATCTTTTTTTATATTTTTTACATTGCAATTAGGTCATTAGGATATATATATGTGTCCCTTTCAATGTCTTTTATTAATTTTTCATTCTTATCTTTAGTATTATTTGAAAATAATGAATGAGATTAAATAACTTTTAATAAAATCCCATAATTTCATTTCTACCCTTCGTATTAACAACCCCACACCAAACTCAATTTAATGTGTGTACATGCTATGAATTTTTAATGTTATGGATTTTATAATGTTATAATTGAATGGTCTTCAAATGAAATATATTTTGAATTTGTGCATGTTCAATGTGATTTTTAAATAACTTTCAAATTGTGTGCATTATTTAATTAGTTTGTTGATATATATTATTTAATTGTTTAACCTGCAGTTGCCATATCATTGCTCCCATGGATCCAATGTTTAATTTATAGGATTTTATTCCCAATCAATAAATTCCTATAGATCCCATACATCCCAATCCACCACATGAACAAAACCATAACACACCTCGACATTCTCCACCGCCTAACCCCCCACCCCCTCCTATATTTGATGAAGATCAATTAAGAGAGAATATCCAAGAAAACCTCATTGTCATTCAAGGAAATATAGATCTCATAAAAAATGAGCCTAGAGTCCCTCCCCATCTCGCATGATTTGCATCTATGATACAAACTATTGTTGATTATGTTCAATCTATTGATGCTGACCTAATAAGGTTCAATCAATGGAGAGAAGAGAGGAGACAATTCTATGCAGATGGATTATCATATAAAGAAATCAATGACCTAAAAATTACCAAAAAAGCCATGTGCCAATATTTTATTAACCCCCAAACAAATCAACCCATTCCACCCATGAAAAAAGGAATTTCAATTTTATGGTGTAGGCACCCACAAATAGCTGCACATTTTTGGGATAGATGGTGGATCGTGTTTGATAGCCCACCACATGGCAACAGTGAGGTGCCCTTATACTTTTTGAGAAAGTTTTGGGCTGAGTTTGAGTTGGGTTAAAATCCCAACTATTTTCATATGAGGTCATTTCAGGGAGTTGGGCGTGGCATGCCCCAACATAGACTAGGAGCATGTGTCAATCCCTAGCAATGTGCTCCAATTGCTCCTATTGTTCCTCTTCCTTCTCCTAGTGTTCTCGCTACATTTCAGCAGCAGACCATGTTATCGACATTAGGAGAATTGAGTTCACTTTCAATACATCTCACTCAACAGACTACACATGCGGCTAGTGAAGTGGCCAATAGAGATCATGGAGGCTCGGGCTATAGGGATACTCATACATCCACTTTAGGCGATGCACATGCATTTGGGATGGGGTCATACTTGAATTTACTATATTTTGAGGATTGTCCTACATAGGTATGTTCATCTTTTGAACTTAACTTTAATTCAAGTTTGAAATATGAAAAATTCATGTAATTAATAACATCAAATTATATATATAATATAATATTAATTCAATAAGTGTTTGGTGTAGACGCATGATCTCGTGATGCTTGAAACTCAATATGATCATTATGTGCGCATGTCGATTTTTGTAGATCTGGGCTCACCTTTTGGATAGGTACTTGAACCAATATATATTAAATAATTTGTGTGGATATATATCTAATTTAATTTGAATTTGTACACGTGTGAATTGATATATTATATCTAGATGCAAGGAGGTCATACAATACCTAGTACTGACCAACCACAAGTTACAGTGGTGAGCGCTCCTGAGATATCATCAGCTCAGGTGTGTGCTTTAAAATTTTTGTTAAGTTTAAATTAAATAGACATCATAGATCTAATTTAATTTTTTCATTTACATATGCATGTGTCAATGATCTATATGAAAGTTCTATTGTACATCTATATGCAGGAATTTCATGAGATACCCATGGTGGGCTATGCACCTAAGACATCATTGGAATTTATGCATGGGAAATCTCAGGTGCGTGATCATGAGGTCATATCATTTGAGGTTGTAAACTTTACTTTAAATCTCCTATACAATTTTTACGGACCTTTTAAATATATATATATATATATATATATATATATATATATATATATATATATATATATATATATATATATATATATATATATATATATTGAGTTTTCATATTATTTTATTATATGAATATACATGATATAGTAGGTCGAGGCAGTATCTTCTAAGTGGCGGTGCCATTGAAGAAAATGTGTCCTTCTGATTCACATGATCATATGGTAATTTACATACTAGAAATCATTTTACTATATTTACTAGATATTTAATTAATTTGACTTTTTTATCTAAAAAGTTTATATTTTCAAGTTTAAATATGTTTAATTATATCAAAATTTCTAAATAAAATTTAAGAATCCTAATTTCAAGTTTCTTGTACTCTTTACAACATGATGGGAACATCTAGTCAACATGGAACAAGAGGAGACTTAGGTTGTCCCGATCGACTGAAATTTAGATAGCTATATTTTATGGACTATAGATCTCTAGTTTTATTTAAATATATGTGTTGGACTTGACATATAAATTCTATGTACTATCTATCTCTAGTTTTACTTTGAACATGTTATTATCATATTTGTGTTTATTTATATCAGTTGACTTTAATATGATGATTATTTATGCAGTCAATTATGATATCTTGTTATGTTCATTTTCATGATTATATGCACTCATACATTGGTTCTTATATTTTATCTAATTTCCAAAGTGTTACATGCATATAAATTCTTGTAGAGATGGAAATTTATATATATAATTTATCACACACATTGTTGGTGACAAATTAAAACATTCCTTAAATAGTTTAGATCATATTCATAATAAATTAAGGGTAGGTAATTTTAACTCTTTTCCAATTAGATAGCAAATATTTGAATCAATAAACAAAAAAACTATCTCCTTGTATGTATGAAATGTATAATCTATACAATTGAATAATTATATAAAATGTGGTAAATAGAAGACAAGAAATGTATAATCTATAAATTTGGAACAAGATATTTAAAAAGTGACATTGAACAAACATATATAATGTATATCAAGATGTTTATTACAACTATATAATATGATGAAACATATATGTGCATGTAGATACAATTAAAACTTATCAACTTTTAGGTGAAGACCAAAATTTGATATTTACATAGTCTCTTGATAAAATAATTTTTCAGTTCAACAATCACTTTGTAGACTGACTTGATGAGAACTTGTAAAAATAATTAAAGTAAGTAACTACAATTTTTATGAGTCATTTAAGAAAAAAATCCATGTGAGAAAAGAATAGTATATAGTAAATTCCATGCAAATTCAAAAGATGTTTTCCATAGGATGGATTAAGGGGACCTAAGAGGATATATAGCTTAAGGGGGGTCTTAAGAGAATTCCTTAAGGGGAGTTAAGAGGATGGTTTAAGAGGATGCATCTCATGAACCCTAGGATATGGCTTAATAGGTCCTAAGAGGATGGCTTAAGGGGAATTATGAGAGTCCTTGAAGAGGATGGCTTAAGGGGATGTAAGAGGGTGGATTAATGGGAGTTGATAGAATGGATTAAAGGGATGTAAGATAGTGGATTAAGGGGATGCATGTCATGAACCTTACGATATGGATTAATAGGCCCTAAGAGGATGGATTAAGGGGAATTATGAGAGTGACTTAAGGAATGCAAGATTATGGATTATGGGGATGTAAGAGGATATGACTTAAGGGTCCTTTAAGAGGATGGCTTAAGGGGATGCAAGAGGGTGGATTAAGGGGAGTTGATAGAATGAATTGAAGGGATGTAAGAGGGTGGATTATGGGGAATTATGATAGTCCTTTAAGAGGATGGCTTAAGGGGATGTAAGAGGGTGGATTAAGGGGAGTTGATAAAATGACTCAAGGGGATGTAAGAGAGTGGATTAAGGGGATGAAAGAGGGTGGATTAAGGGGATGTAAGAGGGTGGATTAATGGGAGTTGATAGAATGGATTAAAGGGATGTAATATAGTGGATTAATGGGATGCATGTCATGAACCTTGCGATATGGATTAACAGGCCCTAAGAGGATGGCTTAAGGGGAATTATGACAATGACTTAAGGAATGCAAGATTATGGATTATAGGGATGTAAGAGGATATGACTTAAGGGTCCTTTAAGAGGATGGCTTAAGGGGATGCAACAGGGTGGATTAAGGGGAGTTGAGATGATGAATTTATACTATCAATTAAATGTATCTAGAACTATATATAGTTACCTATCTCTAGATTAGAATTACATTGTAATATATGTGCATCTCCTCTCTTTTTTGTAAAGCATCTAATTTTGGGAGACCTAAAACAAAAAAATGATATAAAACTTTAATTAGGAAATGATTAAATACAAATATATATATCAATTAACTATGTAAACAACTAGATATACTCCCCAATATTTATTTACTCTGTTGTACCATCTGCATCCTCTCTTTTTTTAATGCATCTATTATTGTTTCATGATCATCCATTGAAAGTGTCCATAAAAATTTACTATCAGGCCTCCCTTGATATCTAGCTAGTTTTATATTGGTTGCAAAAATCAAATGTGAATAATGTATAATCTTCTTGTTTCTTTCATAATCTTCAAATGTAGGCAAGCCATTCTTTCTCATCAAATATTTTTGAAGCCAGGTGCCAACAACAACCACTGAACCAGTTGGATACTCAAAGTTGTCATCATCCACTCTCGGACGTGCCAACTTATGTTTTCTCTCAACACATCTAGCCAACTCGTAATTTCTCTCCTCTTCATTCCCCTCAGGTGCAACAACATACACATGTCCTGCAAAAATAAATACAAAATTCAATAAAGAGTGACTTATATTTATTTCACATATAAACATGCATACATACAAAATTCAACTTAATAAATAATGTACCTTTTTGTACAAGATCTGAAACACGATCATAATCATCTGATGCAAACACTTGATTATCTTCAATTATTGTTCCATGTTGAACATTTGTCAATGTAGGCATTGAGGCTCTTTGTTGCCATTTTTCGACCCATTCCTATTTTCACATGCCTCCCAATCACTTGCAATAAAACATTGAAAAAAGCATGCCAACTCCCTTATCCATATTGTCCATTTGTTTGCATTCGAACTCTTAAATGAATGCCATTTTCCAGATCCATTAATTGTTTCACAATCTTGTTGAGAAAAAATATCCTTTTTTTCAACTAACCAAAAGAAGCGTCGAATTATTGAGATCTCACTTGTTCTTGTAGATAATTTGGTATTGCACCAATCTACAATTGCATGCGCATCTCTAAAATTCGCAGCATCCTCAAATTTTAGTTGCTCTCTAGCAAGAGCTCTTTTCACACATGCACCTGCTCCATCGTGTTCTCCCTTACCATGACCAGCTTCAAAAAAACTCCATTTGTGTTGGATATTATTTTCCTTATGAACTATACATAACCAATAAAACATTCTAGCATTTTTTAATTGACTCGTGCAATTATCTGACCATATGAGATTTTTTAGCATTTGAATTCCTCTCTCTTTTAAATTTTAATAAAATATATCAAAACAATATTGTACAAACTCATATGAATGTAATTGATTATCACTTACATAAAAATGGTACTCTCTCAAAATTATTCTATTATCTTCTGTACTATCTTCTACATGTCTATAAACAATGTGAACAAATATAGCTACTTGCATTTAATTATAATATTGTGATTGAATTTCTTCTTGTCAAGCAAGAGTATAGTTTTCAAAAAAATCAGCAACTGACAATATAGTTCCAATTGAGAATGTGTTTTTACATAAATGAAATTGATTATCAAGCCAATGAGAATTATGAGAGTGTTGAACATATTTAGGTACAAACTTATATTTAAATTCATTAATAAAAGCATGCACACTAACTTTTTCCATAATTAGCTCAACACGTTTTCTAGTTTTTCCATTTTTTAAAGAATACTCAACATTTTTTAAATTTTTTTACATCCACTAATTGTTGTCCAAATTCATCTAAACTACTTTCATTCCATTCTCTAATAATGAAAAGTTACCACATCTATCATTCTCTAAATATGTTTTTAAAAAAATGAGTTTCCATTTAAAGAGGGATCACAAAACAAACACATATAAAATATTTGATTCTTTCAGGTGGCATATTAATGCCACAAATGTCCTGCATAATTTGGTTAGCATGCAAAGTGCATCATATATATTGAAATATATCATAATAATAACGAAATTGTACATGAGTCTTACAACAACAAGAGATTCGTTGCTTATTAATTCTAACATACCAAGGTTTACACTTTTCGAATGATCTTTGACTTATGCTAATATTCAATGGTAAGATTGAAGCATCTAATTTTTTTTTATATAACTCAGTTTGAGTCATATGTAAGAGATGCTTTGGATGAGGTTCACGAATTTTGGAACCCACCCTTAATTTTAAGACATTTCTAATGTTAGGTGATACTCTTGTATTATCATGAAAAAATTTTCGATTAAAGATTTAATTTTATTAGTTAATTTCATGTCTGATCTTGGGAGTCTACCACTAAAACTCCAACATTGATTAATAGGATCCTTTTCAATACTTTCTCTTCTTTTAGTAGCTCTTATCAAAGTTCTAGGATTTACTTTTACACATTTACTAATCTTACTTAACATTATTTTATTTGAAGTTGTTTTATCAACTAAAACAGTTGTTATTGCACGGCGAGCCACATTCTTATCTTTTGATCGAATTTTCTTACCAATAACATCAATAGAATTAGCAACACTAGATATGACTTTTTCTACTGAATCATCTTTCTTTTTTGATTTTACAAAAACACCTAATTTTTTCATCACTTTTCTCATTTTCAACATTCTCATCAATTGCACCATGAGTTGACATTGGAATCCTAATTTCTTTCTATAAAAAAACATTTTATATATTTTATTTCCATAATTTCTAATTTGTCTTGAAGAAACTTTACCATGAAGGTTATCTAGCACATCTGTTTCAATTGTAAAAAAACACATTTTCACCTTCATCCATAGGAGTTTCATTTTCATTCACACAAGGGGTTTCATTTTCATTTTCAAATGTAAAAGGGATTTCATTCTCATTTGCATTCTCATATGATATAATTTAATCATTTTTTTGTTTCTGCATTGTTTCAACCCTAATATTATTGATCTCATCAATGGTGTATCCAACTTCATCTAAACAAACAATATCAATATTATCAAAACTTGGGTTTGAACACATACCTAGATAGATTGTTTGAATAGGTGCATTTTCCATATCATTGGGAGGTGGATTTGAAGACATACCTAAAGTTGAAGGCATAGTTAGGTTTGTCTCCATAATTACATTTTCTTCCATATTCACCATCTCCACATTTGCATCATTTACATTCATTTCATGTCATTCATGGCTTCCTCTTGAACATTCTTGGAACTAGATACTTCCAAATATTTCATTGGACGAATCCTTTCTCTCCTTTCCCTTTGTCTTTTTGCCTCCTTATCTTTATTTGCTTGAATTTCTTCGGGTGTGATTAACTTTCTACATCTTTTTTTTTGTCTTTTCTTATCACCCTTGGTTACCAAACCCTTTTTGATAACCAAAAAAATAATTCAAAAAACCTATTTTCAAATTTCCACCTCCTTCAAATATTCAAATTAAACTATGTAATATTATGAAGATCATTTTTTCTATAAACTCTAAAGTACAAAAACATCATGAGTGCATCCAAAAATTATCATTTTCAAAATCTTCTTCTAAAATGTTCTTCTACTTGATTCCACTTCAGAAAATTCAACCTGCACTTTGTCTCTTCTAGAAATTTGAATAGAATATGCCCTACACAATACAAATTTGCAATAAAAAATGAAGAAAATGACACTTTCGGACTGTACTGCAAAAAAAGAATGTTGTAGGAAAATCGTGTTTTACTAGTATTTTTTAAATTAGGGAAAATGGACTATATTAGAAATGCGTACTCATTATGAAATGCGTATGCATTATGTTCTAGGAACGAATACACATTTCATAATGCGTACTCGTTACCTTTACCCAACAAGTAAATAGATAATGTGTATGTGTTATGAAACACGTACGCGTTTCATTTAAATAACGCATGTGTTTTTGTAATGCGTACGCACTATTTAAAAGTTGAATTCCCACACCACATATAGCCATTTTTTTAGGCTTGGGAAAGGCTTGGCAATCCAAGCCTTATCCTTTGACCTACAACTAAAAAACTAAGGCAAATTGAAGAAGAATGTCCAACTTTGACAACATGGTTGATGAACTTCTTTTCTAAATCAATCTATAAAATTAAAACCCATTAGAGAACACGTCTAATTTCTAAATATATATTTTTTATTAATATTGAATTATGTTTTCTATTTTTTAATTAATTTCTAAGCAAACTAGTCCTTAAACTTGAAATATCAGACTTTTTTTGTTTTTTAATAACTTCTTTTTCGTTAAGTTTTTTGTAAGAAAAATTATATGGGGTCAAACTTCAGATAATTCTCTACGCAATGAAAAAAAAGAGTAAAAAAATTTTAGTTTAGGTCCAATTATGTTGTCCGTGCATGTTGATTTTTAAAAATAGCAATTAAGGCCAATATAAATTTAATAAAAAAAAACATTCAACCAAAAATTACAAAAAAAATTCCAAACCAAACTTCATGTTGTTATCTCTCTTTTCCCAAAAGGAATTAGCAAAATACTTTTATTTGGGTCAAAAAGTGTTGTCCGTACACGTGCTTGGTATTGTAAAAGAAAGGGACTTTTAAAAAGTGGTTTTTATAGATCCCTATCAAAATTTAATTTCTATAATCTGGGTATTTGAATACTTTACATATTTAGAAACTAGATTCAAAATGATAAATTTCATATTACTGACTTTTTTTAAGATTCATTGTGTAAGAGCCTCAAATTTTTAGTCCAAGTGTGACAAATTATGAAAAATAGCAAAAACACTTCCACTTTTTGAACTTCTTGTGTACCCAACTTCTTGCATCAGCCCATAACATGCATTGCTTGTTTCATTTGACACATAGCCTTGTTCATTTACATTCAATTAAATTATATGTATGGTTTGTTTTTTTTTTTTTCAGTTACAATGACTCTTACATGTATGAATATACATGTTTCAATTTTTATCATACTTTTGTTTGAAGTTATATAGAAATATTATAATCCTTCTTCAAGTTACACATAACACCTTAACTAATTATAGGTGTATGTGTGTGTGTGTGTGTGTGTGTGTATAATTAGTTAACATGATCACCTAATGATTGTAAGAGTTATAATTTGGGATATGATAGTATAACATGCATTTCTTGTTTCATTAGACACAGCCTTGTTCATTTGCATACAATTGAATTAGATGTATTATTTGTTTGTTCTACAATTATAGTATTACATGTATGAATATGTTGTTTCAATTTATATCATACTATTGTTTGAACTTAGAAACCTTCAAAATAGTCACAATAAAATTGGCTACAATCTAATAATTAGTTAGAAACATCAATTACAAAATTACATTAGTTAGAAACCTTCAAAATAATCACAACAAAATTGCTCGCAATCTAACATTTAGTTAGAAACATCAATTAAAAAATTAAATCAGTTGGAAAACTTCAAAAAAATCACAAAAAAACTATTTACAATCTAACAATCAGTTAGAAACATGAGTTACAAAATTACATTAGTTAGAAACCTTCAAAACAATAACAACAAAACTGTTTATAGTATAACATTCCAATTATGTAAAGAAAATTAGAAAATAATTATCTAATGATGGGAAGTATATGTTGGTGTGTTGTTGGTATCTTCATCTTATATAGCCAACTACTCACTCATGTTTGTGGCCTCTGAATTAGTAGGAATGCAACTTGAAATTGATTAGGTAATACTAGGGGTAGGAAAAGGTGTACAATATTTTGGGCAATGAATAGAAAAAAATTCAGTAAATATTGCATGCTAGTCAAGTAAGGGATTCAAAGGATTTTTAAGATGCCTTTCTCTTTCTGCCTCCTCGCTAGCCTTCTCCATTTATTTTTCCTTTTTAGTAGCTTCCTATTCAATCCTTTGTTGATCCTTTTTTTTACTTCTTCTCCCTTCATTGTTCTCTTTGAACCCTAGCTACTTGTCGTTATTGTTCTCTTTCAATTCTCATTTGTTCTTTGAGGTCCCTTACTACAATTATTTCAATCTTTTACTATTCAATCTATTCTCTCTTCCTATATTTCAATTGTTGAATATCCTTCTTCCTCCCATCTTGCTCCAGTAGCAACATCATGTAGTCATCTATGGTGAGGAGCTAGGAATTGTCTACTAAGTTGAATCTCACGATCAACTAGCTTATTGGAGTTTTCCTTCACTAAATGAACAGGTATCTTCAAAAATTGGGAGATTTCTAAACTTTTTTGGCCTCTTGATGGATCCATGTAATCTTATTCATTTGTAAACTACACCTCACTAGCTATTTCATCCACTTCCTCACCTCCTACTAATTGATTGGGTTCACACTCTCCCCAATCAACATAAAAATGCACTAAGGTAGATGGGCTCATGCTATTTAGTGGAGATGACCTTGGATACATTGTTCTAAATACACATGCAAATCAATTCCAATATTTGTAGCCCCCTCTAACAACCATGATTTCTCCTCTAGTGCACTGGGTAGAGAAAGAGATATGTCTATATATATATATTGGTCACCTAAAAAAGGTGTTCTTTGTGGACTATGTTGGTCACCTAAACCAGGTGTTCCAATCAGAGATCGCTAGTTTGATGAATAGCTATTTCTAGTGGACTATGCTAGTTTACAAAATTGGTTGTTCTAATTGTACCCTCAACCTCTATTTGTGTACACCAATAATGGATAGAATTAGAATGTTTTTTTTCTGTAGATGCTTCCTCAAGGGCAACAAACTAGAATGTCTCACTTGGCTACATGTCCTCCATTAATGCATCGAGATTTAGGGGCCAAATACCTGTTCTTTTGAAGCCTTCTTTTATGTTGTCAATATTCAATTCTTTCTAAAGTGTTGTCAATTTTCACCAACTTTGCACATGATTTTAATCTCTAAATTTGGATATTTACTAGTCCATGTTACTCTTTCCTTTTTAAAATATAATTTAAAAGATGCAAACATGCTAACATCAAGTGGTTGTAATCTATGAGATGTGTGGGCTGCTAGGGTTAGCAAGTCAATGCCTAGTGACCTTGCTTCATTAATAGTAGAAAATTCTACATGGCTACAATGGCCATCAAAAATCAAAAGGTGTATATTAGTCGATGAGACACACCCATGTACAAAAGAAACAAAATAGTGTAGACAATGCAAGAAGAGGTCTTTTGTCATCCACATATGGAGTTGAGAAGCCGTACATAGACTTGGTTCATAATTAAGTATATAGTTATTCAATATTTTTTTTCTCTTAAACAAATAAAATCTAGCTATCTTCTATCCAACAACGTTTAAACAATATAAAATAGTGATCCACTCTCAGCTCTTGGGTATAATGTAGGATATACTTTTGCTGCCCTTTTTGGAAAGCACTCTCATTACACCATTTCATTCACCTTCAATGCTAGTCTCATCATAGTTCTAAATCTTCATTGGACCATACAGATTGGTTGCATATTCCTTCATCAATGATTCATAAAATGCAAACACTGTAGGCCACAAATTGGATGCATGGTCTCTATCTTGGCCTTGTGCTCTCCTCAAATTCAAATCAAGATGTCATCTTTTGAATCCCACCCACTAGTACTTAAAATGAAGCCCATCCTTGAATAGATTAGGCCTTCTCTAATAGAGATCTATTCTCCTTCATATTTCAGAATAATAATTTTCAACCCATGGCTAACAATAGCCATCTCCTTGTACCATTTGACAACCGTTTCCTCGTCATCATTGTTCAAGACTATTGAGGTCCCTTTCATTTTTGTAGAGGTAACAAAAATCAACCAATTAGTCAACATGGTTGTTTAAGGAACCCACTTCTTTGCTACCCCTATTATTGACATTTTGTTGTCTTCAACGTCTGCCATGGAAAATTTCATGTCATTCATGGACTATTCCTATTGGATTGAAACCTTCTTAGTTGTAAAAGTTGCATTCACTTGGACTATAGGTTCAATCAACTGTGGGATAGGAATTACTTCATCCTCATCACTATCTGGCAGCCTCAAAATTCTCTTCTATGGATGCAATGCTGCTTCGAATTCTCTTAATAGCTCGCTTGGTTCTTGATGGTGCTTTGTTCTTCATTTTCATTGAGCCAAGTGTAAGAACAATAAACAATAGCCACATATACAAACACATATATTCAAAGTAAAGGAGAGGATTTGATGGTGGTGAGTACTATATTGTGTGAGGGGTTCACGTCAGCAAATGACATCTTGGCCAAAAATTTAAATTGCATACAACTCTTAATTGATCATATTCACAATTATAATGCTTACAAACCTTATCTAATCATGGATATATATATATATATATATAGATAAGTTAAGGGTTTATATATAACTTGAAACAAAATTGTGATATTTATATATAGCATTAAACAACATTATGATGCAAATATTTATAACCATTTCTAAAATAACATTATGAAATTTATATGTATATTGAAACAACAGGGTATGTGCAGGATCATGATGGGCCAAAAAGTGGTGATATGATGGGTATGTGAAGGGTATGTGGCTGACTACGTTTTTTTTACCCAAAATTGATGAAACTAAAAGGGTTTTTAAAGGACATTCTCAACTTTCCACCAATATAAATTATGCTTTACTTTGAATTTAATAAATAATTATTATTCATTTTCTATTTGAATTACGATTAAAGTCTTGATTGATAGGTTGATTGAAAAACATCTATAGCTTTCAAACTGTATCGCATTTTTTGAATCTGGAACATGCATCACATTCTATGCTTCACATACTATAGGATTAAACAAAAAGAATTTTGTGAAGTTTTGACCAAGTTAAGGTGGTCAGACATACGAGTTTTTATATTTTTTAAAAGTTGTAATAAAAAATTCATAATTAATTATTTACTTGGAAAAGAAATACAAAAAAATATGCATCACATCGAGACATGAGTCCTCTACTTATATCTAAAATCTTATAAAAAAATGTTATCATTCTATTGTGGTTAGGATGGTCAAACAAACAACTACTTATTTTTTCTATGAAATTTAAGTGCTACTGCATTGAAATTTCAAATTTCACCAAAGAGATTTTTTTTGTTTAAATAAACCTAGTAGTTTAGAAACTACATTCAATTTTCTACAGATTCTATTTTTACATATTTTTGAAATAATATAGATAACTTATTCAATTTTTTACATCAAGTTGCTTAACTCTGATTTTTCCCCACTTAAGGGCTTGTTTTTTCCATGATGATCCTGCACACACCCAACAGTATGCTAAACATATTTAGAAACCTTTTTTGAAACAACATTATCATACATGTAAAATTCACTATAATTGAAGAACAAAAAAAACCATAGATTTAATTCATTTAAATGTAAATTAAGAAGGCCATATGAAACATCAATATATATGTCTTCCATATATCTATCTATCTCTATCTTGTTTAAAGTTATATAAAAATATCTTTATCTTGTTTCACAAAGATTTCCACATCCCACCTCTCTACTAAGGCTAGAAGCATGGTGTCGTGGTACCTTATGGGTGCCATGGTGTAAACCCAAAATAATCTTGTATCCTATAAGATGTTGATCTCCTCCTCTGAAAGCCATGTAAGGAGGTCTCAAAGGAAATAGAACTATTTCCCTTTGAGATACTGGCGAGCTCGACGAGGGGTCTAAATAATAAAATTAACTAAGTAAATATTAAATATAATCACTAAAGAATTTAAAAAGTACACTAAAGTTGCTCTAGGACACTTTATAACCAATTTGGAAAAAATGTTTCATTTTGGATGGGGGGTCTTGGACACTTTAGACAATTCTAGACACTTTGCACCAAGTGGGACAATTTGTGCCAAAGTGGGACACTTTGTGCCAATGATGGATGCTTTGCGAAAATGATGGATTATTTGTGACTATCTTTTCTAGGGTCCTAAAAATACTAAAAATACATGAAAATGAAGAGAAAGTAACACAAAATCCACTCATCATAGCTTGGATCGCTTATCGTACCAACTCATCGCATATCATCTCAAGTTTGGGAGGCCTATAGGTTCATTAGCTCAACATCTTGGATCAGTCTACACCAAGGTAAAATGCACAAAGTTAAATGTCAAAATGAGAGGTAAAAATTCCATTTTCTTTCATTTATACCAAGTTTAATTAAAAAGGTATATTTTACTTTAGGTATATTTCATTCAAATCAACATATTGGTGGCTAGAGAAATTTGTTTTTGATGTCATTTTTTGTGTTGGAATCATAATTCCACTCCCAACCTCATTAAATGTCTATCACTATGTGGTATGGTACTTGGAAATACCCTATGATATGACTTAAGTAATTCGATGTGGTTTCGTGGCTACTCTGATTCCACCTCCATAAAGAAAGTGGAATTAGGGGGGCATACATCTACCCTCAAATTTGATTCTTTGTAGAAGTTTGATAAGAGGATTTTTGAGTAACTAACAAATCCATGTTGTAGGATGTGGTTCCTAACATTATGGTTTTACAAATAACTACAATGAAGGCTTCATTCTCCCTAATGAATCCAAATGAGTATCATTTTATAAAGAATGATAGAATTCATTTAGCTTGCATATAAACATAGTATCATAGGCATTCAAAAAATTCATCATCAACAATTCATCCAAGGAAAATTCACTACCAGCAATTCATCGAAGGATTATTCACTGCCAACAATTCACTGCCATGGAAAATTCACCGCCAAGTAAAATTCACCACTAGAAATTCACCAAGTTTTTGAAATATATATTAAAAAATATTGGTGAATTGTTGGCGGTGAATTTTACTTGGCCATGAATTTTTTCGTCGGTGAATTTTCCATTGTGGTGAATTGTTGGAGGTGAATTTTCCTTCGGTGAATTGTTGGTGATGAATTTTCCTAAATCCAGTATCATATGGCCATTAAAATGGGGGCTAAATGTAGTGTATAAAATTGTACCCCTTTCGAGGAGAAAGTACAATTCACACTTATTTGGACCTATTTTGGTGACCTTTTCATTAATGCATTTTAAAATCCCATTAATAGACCCCTAATACTCCTTTATCATGTATCCCAAGGCCTATTTTACTTAAATTTATTTAATTTCCAACACCACAACCCTCATTGAATAAATGCTATTGATTAAATTAATGAGCTGACATTTATGGAGTCCTCAAGTTTTAGGTTAAGACCCATTTGTGCATGGGTGAATGGGTCCTCATTAATTGCCTTCAACTCAAATTTTGTTACGTTTTTGGAAAATTTTCAATCTCTCAAATTCAAATTTCACATGTCAGCTTTTGAGATTTGATAATTGGAAAATTAGATAAGAATCCTATAAAGTTATGTCTCACATTCATTTTACACTAGAGAGAGAGAGAGAGCAAGACAAGAAGGAAAGAAAAGATGTTCATATGAGATCAAGCATTCAAGAGCAAGTAGACTTTCATTCAAAAGTGAAGTCTTGGAGCAGCATTTGAGTTGTTTTTGCAGGTTTTCAAGCTCCTTTTGTTATCAAGATCAAGAATTGCCAAAGGATTGATGATAGTGTCCTATAGAGAATCACTATGGATTCTAGGCTTTGGGAGGTGCACAAGACATTCAACCAAGCCTAATGAATTATTTCCTAATTTATTCCATGTTCAATTATCTCTCTAATTTTAGCCTAAGGAAGGTATAATCAAATATATAACTTATTAAGGCGATTTGAGATCTCCTTGAATAGGTCTTCATCATTGTGCATGTTTATTTACGGATCCTATTCTAACACACTTGAGTATGGTTTATTTGCATTATTAGTATTAATATTAGACTTAAAGTTAGGATTGTACACACATTTCATGTTTCAGATCTATGTTCTTCATCAAGGTTTAATTACCAAACTTCGGGTTTGACTGAGGCAAACCCATATCCACCAACAAACAACAAATTGTTTTTGCAGATTTTTCCCAGATCCAGATTTGAGAGCATAGATATCAAGTTACGTGAAGAAATTTCTAGTCTCAAGATTCATTCTTAGATTCATATTTTTCTAGAAAATCCTACCAAGACCCATTCATCCTAGGGTGAATGAGTCAATGTTCAGCTTGTAGAAACAACAAATTTTGAAAGGTGCACAACATTTATTACTCTCAATTTTTCTAGAAACTCTATTGGTTGCTTTAGTTTTTGCTAAACATAATAGTTACATTTTCTAGAAGTCATTTTGGAGTTGATTTAAACTATTTTCAATCTTTCTCCTAAAAGTACTCTTTGGCCTAGACCCCCATCCTTGCAAAAAGGGAAATTTGCAAATTACCACTTTTACATGACTCACCTTTTGGTTGACAGTTATTTCATTGTTTGGATCTCATTTCCTAATTAATTGAGGAAATATAGGACCCCTTTTCACTCTTTTGATCCACTTTTCCATTTTGGAAAACCCTAGGGACACCCCTCTTTCTCATCATTTTACTTCTTAGCAATCATAAGGCATCTAGGTTTTCCATGTGGGAATTGAAATATCTCTAAATATAAATCAAATGAGTTAGATACTTCAAATAATATTGTTAAAATAAGGTATTAATAAATTCTATAGATTTAGATGCTAGGTTAGAATCTTTTAATTAAACATTGCTTAGAATCATTTTATTTTTTAAATTAATTAATCATTAGATTCACATATAAATATTAAATCAAATTATTAAATTAGAAAAATGGGAAAGTCATTTTAGATAGAGCATAATTAAACATGTGGTTAGAAACCATAGACACATGCACATGAATAGAAAAAATACTAAAGGTTTGGTGGAACCTATTGATTGTGTTTTTTGCACAATAACAGCTAGACAGAATATGATATCCTATCTCTCTTGAAAGGTAAATCTTTATCAGCAAGCCTCAAGAGATAACCCCAAGGTCTCTAATGTCAGGTCTTGATAGTGCATAAACAACTCAGTATCGAAATGTGAAAATGCTAGTAATCACAATGGGACCTTACTATGAGCAAAATGCTGAATCAATTTTATTATATCCAATAATCTGATGATGTCTCAAACCTAGTTTTAACCCAATAATCAAAGAAATAGAAAAAGGGATAAGGGTTTTGAAGAGATTTCTAAATTTAATACTACTCATAAGATTAACAATGAAAGTAACCAATACTCAAAATGGACCAATCCCTCAAAACTGATTTCTGATTTACCAAGATAAATCTGCAATCTCACAGAAAATAGTGCAATCTTCTGAGGTGTTAATATTTTCAAATCATAAACATTCATTCAAACAACCCTATTGCAGTTGAAGTAAATAAACCTTCATGATCGAACTTAATCACAAGGAATATGAAAAGTCTAGGCTAACTTTGCGAAGCAACTAACAATTAGTTGGTTGCGAAAAGTATGGACTAAGAGATTGTTGCAACATTCAAGTATTAAATCACAAACATTCTCAAATCGAATCTAATCTAAATATTGACCAACTCAAAGTAATTTTAAATATGAAATAGCAAGAACCATGCAAGACAAGAGAGCACAAATATGGCACCAAATCACAATGTCATTATTTGCATTCAAATTGTTCACTGTAGCAACAATTCTAGCTTTATGTTACAATGTTTGTTTGAGGGAAACTACCTGCTAACTTACTCTACTTCTAACTAGCTCTGCTCTATATTATGGTAACAAGTTCTAACCTTCTAACTATTTCTAACTATCTAACCCTTTACAAATGAGGTGACATGCCCAGTATATAGAAATCCCCGGGAACCCATCGGTCTAGACAAGGGTTTTGCAACAATAACTTGGCACAACCACTTGGCCAGGAGAGTCTTCGAAATGGGTCAAACGGGAAATAAATGCACATCTCGTCAAGGTCGACCTAGGATTCGTATTGCAGCTCAGACGACGCGCAGGAAGATAATAGGGAAGCACAAATCATGCCGCAACCCATCATTAGCTCTCTTCCATATTATCCCTGCACCGATTTGACTCTTCATGTAGCTTCAAGAAGGCTCCATCCAAGTCGGCTATAGGTGGTACTGGTAGAACCCTAAGTCGCCTCTCAATGGATGCAATCTCATCCCTTGAGCGTTTGACCGATTTATCCCAATCTACCTTATATGTCACATGCTTATCAATAACTACGAGGTAGGTGGCTGCATCATCTAGTTGGTGCTCAAAAATAGAACCATCATCAAGTGGTGCATACACGTCATGCCACCATTCTCTCAATTGTTCCAGGCTCAAATACTTGGGCATGATCTTCCTTCTTCCTGTCATGATTTCAAAGAAGGAAATGGAACCATTGTAAACCCCAGTTAGGGTTTCATCAATCTGCTTACTTTGTTTGTAAATCTTTCTTAACACTTTCTCCCTACTTTGCAATACCTCAAACCACTCCCATGGTTTGGAAGCTCTAGAAGAAGGAAGGATCCCATCACTCACCAACCTATCCTGGGTGTATTCCATTAGAGTTCTGGTTTTCTATAGAAGGAGGTTCGTATCCTCCTTATCTTTTTCCAACACCTATTTCAACCAATCAGTTGCCATGATAGCATCCTTCCCAGTTGATAAAATCTCCTTAATAGCTTCATCACCTTTTTCTTGCACCCCTTTCAACCAATTCACAGTGGCAAGGGTGGAAGCATTCATCTTTTCTAACTCAATTATGGTCTCCTGAGGTAGAGGATTAGTAGCAGAGGAAGAAGGTTTAATGGACTACAGTGGCTTCATTAATTCCTCCAAGCACTTCTTGATATTTTCATTTTCTCTCTTCAGCTCCTACTTTGTCTTCATTTCCCTTCTCAATCTATCCACAATAACTGCACTGGAGACCTCATAATCCTCAATATCATGTTCAACTGATGCAGGGCCAAGATTAAAAGTCTATAAATTATAATCATTTACAACCACATCATCTCTATTTTTATCTGGAAAAAGGGTAGCAATATGAACAACCTTGTTATGTGCCTCATCTCTCTCAACCTGTAAGATCACTTTAGCCTTCTTTTTACCTTTGTCTTTTCCAATCCTGGCTAGTAGTGCATCCCAGTTCGGTGGACTATCCTCCACTATTACCTATTTTCTCTTTATTTCTTTCTCCAGCCAATTAGGGACAATGGACTCCAATTGCACCTTGCTTTGCCCCATTTTCTCTTCCTGCTAATCCTTAGGTGCCTCCTCACTCAAATTCTGTTCATCAAGAGTCTCATATGTTTCAATTTCCTTCCCCTCAACATGCTCCTCTTCATGTGTAGGTGAGATCCTTTACTATCTCCCCCTCCATTGGAGGAAATTCAACTGCTTCAGTTCTAACAGGAGAGTCTGTATGTGCAACAATAGGGGACTGCATTATCTTTTCAATTTCTACCTCTACACTATGGAGCTCCCCTTATGGAATTCCTCACCTTCAGTATCTGGATGATCCTCAACATCCTTTTTTCTCTCACGTGGTTCACTTTGGATTTCATGAGTGGGAGGGATGCCATCATGCAACTCCTCATGAGAAACCACCAGAGGTAGGTCAGCCTTAGGCACACTGTCCCTGGGAGAAGGAGTCCTAGACTTCCTTGCATACACTTTGGACCTTTCCCCTGAACTTTCAAAATTTATCACTAGTGGGACAACTTCTTCCCCAACCTTGGAGCTAGCCCTCTCTGATAATTTGACAATTCTTTTCCTCTTAGGCATATGAGCATCAGCCTTAGGACTATGCTCAGACTTCTTAGTCCTTGTTCTCTTCTTGGCCTTTTGCTTCCTCTATTTTTCTTCCTCTTGGACCTCTATTCCTTGTACACCTTTAATTTTAGTTTTGATAGGAGAGTCCAGTTTACCTTTACCTTTAGGATCCTGCTCAGTGGATTCTTCAAAAGTAGAATGGGAATCTAAGTCCCCCATCAGGGCATAAGTGCATTGTACTCCCTTGTTTTCCAACTCCCATACCGTGTGCTTGAGCCACATCCTAGTAAATTTGAGGACTAGATCCATCAATTGTTTTTGTTCCATCTCCTCTTCCAACCAATCCACATCACAGTTTGGTTTTTCCTTTACCACTTCATAGGTATGATCTTGAATTAAGTTCCCATCATTCTCTAATTGACCAGGAATTGCCCTTACATTATATAATCAGACTGCATCCATTGGAAGCCGAGATAATTTCTTCTTTCTAACCTCATATTCATCACCACAATTGGCCCAGTAGTCCTCTAAATTAACCTTATGGTTGTACTCTCTACTGGCCTTCTTTTGAGCCTCCCCTATGATGTCAAAGCTGGATCTCTTAGAGTGGGAAGACAAACCAAGAGCACTCAATTCTTCCTCTGAAGCTTGGGTGGAACCAATGGAAGAAAAAACCTCTCCAGTGCCAATCTTTAGGGGAAAATCCTCACCAAATCCTGTCTTGTGCTTGTCCTTCTTGACAATGGCATCAAAATCACAAATCTTTCTGGTTACTTCCAACAATATGATGTGGTCAGTGGGATACCTTGGAAGTCTGTATGGGGCCCCTTGACAGCCATCAATCCGAATGTAGGAGAAGGTTGGGAACTGAACAAACCATGCTCCATATTTCCTGATGAGATCCTTAGCTAGATCTAAAATCCTAACATGCTCTGCTTCTTGAAGCATTCTAGTAATATGCATAGTAAATGCATCATTTTCCCTCCTATAGTTCGAGTTTCCTAAATACAACTGCGGGAAAACTTCATATATGATGTCTTGTCCGAAAATTCCCTTTGTATCCAATCCTCTGTAGGGATGGAACCTAGCAAGTGCATAGACCAAATATGAGGTCATTGTGAAGGTCTTTGTCTGCAACACATTAGACAATTGCCTGTGAATTACTTGGCTAATGACCCTTGCCCAATGTTAATCAATTTTCTCTTGTTCCATCCTTACAATCGCATGGCACATCTAGTTCTCAAATGTACTAGCACTCTTCAATCCAACCACCCTATGAAGAAAGGTGATGGCATCATAGTACTCCTTGAATTTTTCTCTGAACAGTTGCTTTGGCAAGTTGGAGTAGTGTGACTTGGTCTTCTCCAGCCAAGAATTGATTAGTTACTATCACTTCACAGTTTGGTCATCGTAGAACTCCTGAGCTGCCTCAATGGCGAATCCCACCACATGAGACCTGTTTGGCATATCAATTTTTTGGGAAATGGAGACTAGGTTGAGAAGGGAAACAACTCTCCCTTGAGGGCCAATAATCCTTTGTGTATCCTGATCATAGTGCCTAGCGCACTCAAGGACCAGCTCATAGCATTGCACTGTAGAAGGGAAACCAGCTACATGGCACAAGCCCAATTCCATCATCCTTCTAGTCACCAAAGGAGGATCTTCGGCCGCCATTCCTACTTTGAACTCTTCATAATCCCAGAGGCCAACGTTTGTATTAGTGACTTCTGACCAGAAAAAAAGTGATCTTACTCTCTGGGACCTTGCTCTTAATGTCTAGCTTGATCCTCTCTGCATCAAACAATGAAGAACTAGCTATCGCTTTGCTTGATTCAGCCTGCACTCAACATGAAAATCATAATAAAAACTAGGAAAGAGCCATGCAAATTCATTGAAACACTGTTAGGATGCATCTCATATATTCAAGGTGTTATTAAAATTAATATAAAATGACAACAAAAAATTTTGGGTTTCAAGACCATCTACAAAATCTGAGCCAAAGAGGAATTTCAGGAAATTCCAAACCAATCGGATTCCAAAAAAAAAACCAAGAAACACCTACTTAACCATCAAATCTGATCATTTTTAATCAATAAATCACATGGGAGATCCAAATATGGCATGAAATAATCCTCAAATGCACACAAATTATAAACGAATCTAATTATCTCACGTTTCTTTATATTTCACCAAATTTTGGGGAAATCCGTGAGGGACAGATTTCCATGAAGAACGAGCCAGAGAGGATTTTTGGGAAATCTGGGAGACCACAGATTTCGGAGAAATCTGGCCTTGACAGACATCTGCGGTTTAGGCACAATTCCAGACCAACGGAGATTCCCTGAACATAGGTTTCGGCAAGAGTTAATCATTTCGCCGAGAAGTCTTGGTGACTCCCAGGAGTCTCAATGAAGGAAGCTATCAGAAAAGGACTCGCCAAGACATGTTGGTTTCAATGTGACATCTCGACGAATGGTGATATAGCAAACAATATCATTATGATCAAAGGACAGTTGGGGTAAGGTCTTAGCGAATGCTTCATGTCTCACCGACTGATGGATCCAAGCAAACACTTCGGCCAGACTCAAGTTTTTGATAGGAGGTCCTAGAAAAGTTGCGATGTTCTGCTAACTAAGGCTTGGTTTGAATTCGGCTAGAGGTCTTAGTAAAGGATCTGGGCTCGCTAAGAAAAGGAGGCCTCACTACAACATCTTGGTGACCATTAGGAGTCTCACCGAAAGTGAAGATTTTAGCAAGAGTAGGGATCTCGCGGTAAGGTCACTACAAAGCATGAATGTCTCCCCGACAGAAGGTCAGTCGACAAGAGCAGGATACATTCGGCGAAAGGTCTCACTAAAAGCAAAATTCCCAGCGACAGAACAAAAGATCAGTGAGACTTTAGGAACCCGCTATGAGCTCTTGGTGATGAGGTTTGTCTTGCCAACATAAAGACTTTTTCCATGAGAATTACAGGGTCCTAGTGACCAAATACAAACCTATGAAGGGCTTTGGTGAGACACAAGAAGAACGTTATGACATCTCCCCAACTTCAAAGGGTTACAGTGACTGAAAAGAGTAGAGCTTGATGAAAGCAAAAGTGCTCAATGGAAGGTCTTGCCGAAGGATGGATGTCTTGGTGATGCAAAAAAATATTGGTAAAGCTACTGGATCCCACCATGACCTCTTGGCGACTAGGACTTGTCTTGCTAAAAGTGATTATGAACAAGCATGTCGATGAGACATCTCCTCGCAGGGTGAGCTCTCGGTGAAAGTGAAGGTCTCACTGGCTGATACGCCTAAAAGATTTCATCAATGTAAAAATGATAGTGTCACGGTGATCCAACATGAACCTAGGAAGACCACTTTGGCGAACCTCAAGGTGGTTGACATGATATATTAGTGATCTCGAATGGTCACAACGAAGGGAATCTGGAAGGGATGGAGAGTCCCGATTTAATCCAGACACTGAACCAACTATGGATTTTGAAAATTTTAACTTAGGGCAAGTCAGGGACAGACCTATCATGAATTTCCTTTGCATTCTAGGTCAATCCCAAGATGAAATCACCTGCTATGGCACTGCCCTAGGTCTAAAACCTATTCATCCACCATTAGTACACAGGCAAGCTCAGAATTTAGTTGTTTCCATTATTGAGTCATCACTAGGGTTTACTAATTACTCCCAAGCAATATTCATTAAAATGTAGACAGACAAAAGAGCTCAAAACTCTACTAAACAACCCTAGCATGAAATAAACAAACACATAGGAATTCAAATCCCATGAGCCATCACAATACCAACGTGCCATTCACAATTCAATTCAAAGTAGAGCAATCAGACGCATACCATTATGAAGCAGAAATTGACCTTAGAAGTAGCAAATGTGAAGCTCAATGGGGGGTCCACAATGAACAGACGTAAGAATGCACAAGAAATAGCCACCAAATCAATTAATTCAAGCACAAACACCCCAAAATGAAGTCAATCAATAGCAAGAAAGCACTCCTCAGCTCAAACGATGACAAATAGTGAACATAATGGAGCAAAAGATCTCATAAATCAAGTAAAATCTAGCCTTCAAAGTGCATATGAAGCCATTAATGTAACTGATAAGACAGCTAGAGAAGGGATTCAGGATTTTGACAACAAGGCGAAATCCGAGAAAATTTGTCTCACGTGGAAATCCACAAAGACCCAAAATTCCCGAGCAACAAGGTCCAACCAGAATCCAAGTATGATCCAGGAAAATCCAACCATGGTGGAAAATCCTGAATCAGGGAAAAAGCCCAAAATTCACCCAGCACTTAAAATTTTCAATAAATAACAAGGGGGGAAACACCTAGACATTCCAAATAAACATTTAAGCACATACCCAAGTAAGACAAAAAGCCTCAAAAGAAAGGTCTAGAACACCAAAACTAAAGCGAAAGAGGGTCCCTTCTTACAGTGGGGCGTGTGTGCAAAAAATTGCACAACAAATGGCGACCTCTGCTAGGAAAATGCTCTAGAGCATTTGATGATGAATAGGAATCAAGAACCCATAATCTCTGGTTTCAATCTCACCATCAAACAAACAAGTTAGGATGCAAAGATTCAAAGAATTAGAAACAAAGAATAGACCAAACCTTCCATAAATTGAAAATCCAAGTGTGTGTGCATGAGTTCATTTCCCTCCTTAAGTTACTACAGAAACCAATTTTAGTCAAGTCAGGCTACGTAAGGATTCTAACTTCAAAAGCAACTTGGATAGGTCCTCACTGCTAGTCAGGAATCCATAGCCCTGGCGAGGTTATTGTTGTCTCTCCTAAACATAGATCTACTGCCAGCTAGGCGTCCATAGCCCTGGTAGAGATATTCAGGTATCCCTGATGAGTTGATTTTATTCCTTGATATTCAATATTTCATTTTTTTTCTTTTGATATTCAATGTATGTCTCTTTCATTTCAACCTGTGAACAATGAAGTTCACACTCAAGGCTGAGAACCACAGTGGCACTAAAGCAAAAATAAGATTTTTCACTTGACAAGACTTCACAAGGGTTCCTATAGTGACATCAAGATTCTTAAGATATATGAAAGATATAATATTTTCAGAGTACTTCAAGTTCAAATCCACACCAGTGACTCAATCTTCTATAAATCTGACATTAAGACTGTTGGAAATAGTAAGGACTTCAACTGTCCTTTCAAGATGCAAGACTAAAGTTCACCAACAAAATACTTAGAACAATTCCAGAGAAGATAGATTTGCCATGCAGGTGCAACACATCCAGGCAAAAATAGAGAAACCCCCAAAGCAAGAGCAGAACAAAAAAAAAACCAAAAGAAAACCTACACTAACCAAAACAAACAAAAGAAAAGAAGAAAGGGAAACCCTAATCTAACTATATACAAGGTCAGAGCTGAAAACAGCTCAAGATTAGAAATAATGCTTCAAATACTACCCATTGATAGGTATTGGGATATCCTCTCCAGTGAGAGTTTTCAAATGAAAAGCATTATCTCCTATAATTTCTGAGATCTGGTAAGGTCCAAGCCAAATTTTATCAAATTTTCCATGCTCTCCCTTATGGTCATGGGCTTTATCCTAGGAAAGAACCAAGTCAGAAATCCTAAAAGCTTTAACCTTGGCTCTCTTATCAAACCATCTCTTAACAACCCCTTGATGTTTAGCAAAGTTCTCCAAGGCTTTATCCCTCTTTTCTTCAAGGTGCAATAGTTCAAAAGTCTTGCCTCACGTCTATCTCCCTCATCACAATACTCATTAATGAACTGAAGGGTCAAAATTTTTAATTGTATAGGGAGCACAGGTTCTAATCCATAAACCAGGTGGTAGGGTGACATCCCTATGGAGGATTTATGTCTTGTACGATCTACCCAAAGAGAAAATCTGAGTTGGGTATGCCAATAGCTAGGGTTCCTTCCTAATAACTTGCAAATGATAGTCAGAAGATGCTTATTGGATGACTCTGCCAACCCATTACCCTACGGATAGTAATTGGATGCAAATTTTATAATGATCCCATAATCAAAAGCCCAGTTAGAAAACTTTAACAATGAAAATGCAGGACCATTATCACAAACCAAAGACATGGGGCATCCAAAACAAATAAGAATACCAGATTCAAGGAATTTAATCACTACCTCAGAAGTACACTGCTTGCATGTGAGAGCTTCAGTCCATCGTGTAAAATAATCAGTAATGGTGAGAATATACATGTGACCAGCGGAGGAGGATGGATTGATAGGGCCAATGAAGTCCATTCCCCATTGTACAAAAGGTTTTACCTCGACGACCGGCTGAAGTGGGAGCACTACATACTTCTCTTTGGTGGCCATCGTTTGACACACATGGCATGTCTTGACATGACTATGGGTGTCTTTAAACAATGTAGGCCAGTAATAACCAGCTCTAAGGATCTGGTTTGTTGTAGATAGTGTTGACCCATGGCCTGTACCATATCTATCATGGAATTGTGACATCATTCTTTCATATTCTATCCTTCCCAAGCACCTTAAGTACACACCCTCGTGATTTTTCTAGTATAAGACAACCCCTTTTAACATGAAACTGTCACTCTTTAAGCACAATTCCCTTCTTTATACTGCATTGAGATTATTAGGGAACCTCTGAGTCAGGAGATAATGAACAACATCATCGTACCACCCTCCAAGAGATACATCCTATAAAGTATAAGCCTGAGCTATAAGATTAGGGCTTGTCTCTGCCATTGTCTTTGTGAGCCCCTGCCCTCTTACCAGCTTCATGGGCTGAATTTCCATATCATATTCTTTTAGCATAGTTACCCACTTGGCTCTACGTTCTCCCAATTCATTTTGTATCAATAGCAGCTTAACTGTAGGGTCAAAAACTATAGCAAAGATCTTATTTTTGAGGATGTAATGTCTAAATTTTTTGATTGCCCCGACTAAGGCATAAGCCTGCTTCTCCACATTTGGGTACCTCAGCTCTACATCCTTCAATGGTCTGCTCATGAATGCTATGGGGTGTTCATTTCCTTGGTTAGATTTATGAGTTAATATGGCAGCACAGGAGTGGTCAGAAGCAAATGAATATATGTAGAATAGGTTGGAATAATCGGGACTTACTAAAACTTGGGCTTCAGCAATAGCTCTCTTTATTTCTGTGAATGCTCCCTTCGCTTCTGCATTCCACTCCACCTTGGCCTCCTGCTTCAACATTGCATTCAGTGGCTTGACTATCTCTGCAAACCAGTGATGAACTTCCTGACAAAATTGTTTTTTCCAAAGAACAACTTCATTTCTTTTTTACTAGCAGGTGGTGGGATCTTGAGAATAGCCTCTATACATTTTGGATCAATTGCAATCCCCTTTTCAGAGATAATATGCCCTAACAAATTACCTTCTGTTACTTCAAAGATGCATTTCTTTGGGTTGAGGGATATCCCAAACTCTCTGCATTTTTGGAGGACTTTGCACAAATCAGAGATATGCTCACCTCTATTCTTTGAAAATATCGTCAGGTCATCCATATAGATGATTATGCACTTCCCAATTATATCTTTAAAGGCTATGTCCATTGCTCTCTAGAATGTAGCTCTAGCATTAATTATGCCAAAAGGCATCCTTCTGTAGGCGAAAGTGCCCCACTTGGTGATGAAGGTAGTCTTGTTCTTATCCTCATATTGCACCATGACCTAGTTATATCCTGAGTAACCATCCAAAAAATACATCATTTGAGATCCATTGACGATCTAGAGTACTTCATCCAATGAAGGCACTAGATAACTGTCTTTCTCTGATGCTTGGTTCAGGTTCCTGAAATCTACACACAATCTGATTTCGCCATTTTTCTTTCATATAGGAACCAGGTTTGCAACCCAAGTAGAGTGTCTGACTGGAAATATGATTCTCATAGACAATAGTTTCTGCACTTCCCTTTGTATTACAGGTTCCAGCAGAGCATTGATAGGCCTCTGCCTCTATCTGAAAGGTATCACTCCTAGATTGAAAGGGATAGTATGAGTTATGACTGATGTATCATAAGTCTTCAAGTCCTCATAACTCTAGGCTATCACATCTAGATATTTGTGCAATGCATCAATGATTCCCCATCTTTCTTCTGGGGTGCATACTTTTCCAATAAGAACATTTTTTACATCCTCCTGGGATCCCATATTATACTTGTCACATTGTCCACAAATGGACTCTTTCCTAGTCTCTTTATTATGGTCTTTGATCTTGTCTAGATCAAAGATTCTTTCTAATTGTACCATCCCCCTAGGAATAGTGTTGGTATTCAAATTGATTACCCCTTCCAAGTCTATCTCTACCTCTTGAGGCTCAATTTCATCAATGATCTAAGAAGCAAAAACATTTGTGTTTGTGATAAAGTCTAGAATATGCTTATCATCTTCAAACACCTGGAAGATGGTAACATTATTAGGGACTGAGGGCATTGGGGTTAGCTCCACTATAAACTTCTTCAACCTAGAAAGAGATAGAGGCTGCAGAGTGTTGGTTGCCTGGGCCAAGGAATCAACTGTCTGGTTTTTATTTCATGGAATTAGTTGAATGTTGAAAGCGTAAAATCCTTCAATAAGGTTCCATACTCTATGTTTGTAGTTAGTCATTCTTCTATCATGGTAGGAGTACTTCCTTCTAACTTGCTTGACTACTAACTCAGAATCTCCATATACTTGCAAAGTCTTAACCTTCTTCTTGAAGGCCATCAACAATCCATGCACTAAGGCTTCATACTCAGCTACATTATTTGTACAATGAAACTGAATTTTATGAGTACCTAAGAATGTCTTACCTTTTGCACTAATCAGCTCAAAGCTAGCTCCAACTCCTTGCTTTGATTTGGACCCATCAAATCTCATAGTCCAGCATCCAACGACTATAGAGTCTCTTGTTGTATTACTTGCACTGTTACTGCTGGATAGCTCTTTAGAAGGCATCATTCCTTTTTCTTCGTGGTCTTCCTAGACATTGATTGAGACCACAGGGGTGGGATTAGTATACTTTTGTATTTGTTTTATTGTGGCTTGGCATAAGCAACAGCCTGATTCTGAATGTGAATCATTATGTACTCTACATCAGTTGGGAAAAAGTAACTCTTCAAAGTTCATTCTTCTTCCTAACTGAATTTGACCTTCAATACATTTTTAAGGAACTCTTGAAAACTGTCTAACAAAGCCAGCTGATTATCCTCTAGATCATCATTACTTCCAGTTGGTTCACAATATCAGCCGCGTCCTTCTCTATTCCTTTCTCTTCTCTAATTGGCTATCGCTTGCACCATAAGCATTGACCTCCAACAAAATATTAATATTTTACACAATTCTGAGATCGATATTTAGTGTAATTTAGAAATCGTGAGATCGATATTTACTGTATTCTATACAACTTTGACCAGTATACTAACTTTCACATGATGGATTCTCTTTCACCCTTTCAATAGCAGCCAATAAGCCGAAGCCAGCGGGCTAATGTCCTTTTAATTACCCTCTCAACTCCACTTCCGCGCACTCTCGACTCCACTTCTGCGCACAAACACGCTTTTACTTATCAAGATGTGGAAGATTGCCCTAGGCAACGTCCGAGAGCTCACTCGCCCGGAATGTATGAAAGCAGTATTAGCTGAAGTGATATTAACTTTCTTGTTTGTGTTTGCAGGGGTTGGATCTGCCATGGCGATGGGTTAGAAGCCACAACTTTATCTCATTTTACATTTTAAAATTGCTTATTTTTAAGAAACATAGGAGTTTTAACATGGAATAAATTTGATGTGTTGCAGACGACCTGGATGCGTCGAAGGCAGTAAACTTAGCAGTGGTAGCCTTGGCCCACGCTTTTGTAGTGTTTGCAATCGTTTCCGCGGGGTTTAACATCTCAGGAGGACATGTGAACCCGGCGGTCACATTGGGCTTAGCAATGGGTGGATACATCACTATTTACAAGTCGCTCCTCTACTGGATTGCACAGTGCCTGGGTTCTGGAATTGCCTGCTACTTGCTTGTTTTTCTCACCGGTGGCCTGGTAAGCAGGCCAAAACAAAATCTTTTTTCTGCTAAGAAAATCCTTCTCCTTGTGTAAAAGCATTCACAATAATCTTCTGTTTTCTTGTTTGTCCGAAGGTAACACCTATCCATTCATTGGGATCGGGCGTGACATACTTGGAAGGGGTGATATGGGAGATTGTGTTGACGTTCTCGCTGCTGTTCGTAGTGTACGCAACGGCCGTAGATCCGAAGAAGGGAAGTGTGGGGCCTACGGCGCCACTGTGCATAGGATTGGTGGTGGGTGCAAATATTATGGCAGGAGGGCCCTTCTCGGGAGCTTCCATGAATCCTGCTCGCTCATTTGGCCCCGCCTTGGCCAGTGGAGATTGGACGGGGTACTGGGTCTACTGGGTCGGCCCTCTCATCGGTGGCGCCCTCGCTGGTATTGTCTACGAGACAATCTTTGTCACTGAAACCTATTCCGTAGTCTCTGATCTCGAGGGATGAACAATTCAATAGGTTATAAAGGAAGTGGATTCAATGGATTCCTTCAGAGTGTGAGTTTATAGTTGTTTAATAATGTTGTGTTAGCTTTAATAATTTATAATTTATGCTGGATAGGTAATAGTTGATTCGTAAGAGTAAAGCGGTTGTAGAAGTTAAGAGAGAAGATTTTTAAAAAATTGTCATGAATCTTATATTAGTATCAAAGTCTTAATGAAAATGGATTGTGAAGAATGAAAGAAGGATGAATTATTTTATGTTGGAACTATTTTCAACTTTTCTGTTTGTTATTGATTTAGAGTTGAAAGAAGATTTGATGGAAAATTAAATTTGATATAACGAATCTAAGCTTATTTTAATTATATTGAATCATTAAATGTTATTAATATTAATGGAGTTGATTTATGTTCATAGGTATTGAGATTATTGTTTTTGGCATTAAAAATCAATAGGATAATGGAGTGACATGAAAAATGGTAAGGGAGTGACATGAAAAATGGTGTGAGGTTTTGAGATTATATTTGTTATTAATAAAAAAATGACATAAACAATAGATAATATATTTTTATTTCATAAGTTAGATGTTGAAAATTACTACACTAATAATGTGAGGAGCTAAAACTAGCTAAAAAATATGTTTATGAAAAGTATTTTTTTTTCATAAATATAAAAAATAAAACAACCACATTGGAACAAAATAGTCTTTGGCATTTGGAATATAACGTGTAATGCCCACATGTTCCTAGACCTTGGGATATCTATTTTTCGACATTGTATTTTGACTATGTATTGCATGATATAGAGATAGTGCTTATGTATGTTTCTCTAAGAGCTTGTCAATGTTTTAGCTTTACTATTTTTATTATTAAATATTGTTGTGAGTGATTGTATGCATTGAGTGTGTGAGATTCTTAGTTCCTTAATGTTGTGAATGATGCTTAGATTATGTTGTATGCTTTGAGATACTCATTTTATGCTCTCATGATTGGATTATTAGGGTTTTCATTCCATTTCTATTTATATATACATTTGATATTTGCCTCTATAGATATGTACATGTTTACATAGAGGGATGATGTTATCATTGTGAGGCTATTCGAGATGATTAACTAATTATCATATTTTCATTCGTATACATGATGGACATGATAATGTACCCATTAGATGATTATGCATTGTTTCAACTACCATGTATATAGCAGGTACCCTTGATGTGTGCTTTGAGTATGCAAGTACATGGTTATTTCTCCAACTAAATTTTAGGTCGAAATTATTTTTCCAATGCTGGCTAAATAAAATATATCAATTTGGGTTAATGTGCTTGGTAACCTCTATTACACCTGATTTGAGTGCAAGATAAGTCCATAATTTTTTTTGTTAGTGTTGTTTGATCTGAATTAGTAGTGATTTATGAATCCACATGTTGTGAATTTAAGTCTATAAATGCACAATTTCTTATTCCCCAATTGCTCTATTTATATTTTAAGGAATGAATCATTTTTGATAATGGTGTTTAGTGCATTTTGGAAATTGAGAAAAGTGGGAAAGAAAGGAAATTTTCTAGTTGAAATCTTAGTTAATTATATTGATTTTATTGAAAGCAACTAACTATGACTTATTGAATGAAATGCATATTAATTTTGTAAGTTTAATGATAACTTGTTATTTGAAATGATTAAATTGGCTCAAGGGCCTTATGTTATTACATATTTTTTTTTTAAAAATACATTGGAAAAAAATAAAAAAGAGAAAGGCTCCTAGATCTTGGTTGGCTACATATTCAACCAAACTTTAAATGGTATAGAGAATTTTACACCAAATTTTATAATGATCAATGAGGGTGAGTCATAAATGGTGTCTCAAAACTATAAAACTTGTAGTGTAGGAAAAGTACCCCTTTTTCACACTTAATTTGGGAAATATTAATAATGAAATGAACTAAATTATGCCTTAATTTAGCGATATAATATGTGTTTTACATACTCACATTAATTTTAGGGCCTTATTAAATTAAAATAGACTAATTTTTTTCCTTATTTTTGGTGTTGTAAGGTGTACCTTTACATTTTCACACTCATCTAGGGATTTATTAATTAATTGAGGTTAATTTTCCTTAATTGGCCCCTTCAATTCAAATCCAAGCCTAATTAATTACATTTCAAGAAGAGGAAAATCCAACATTCATTAATGCCATGACATAACATTTATCATTGGAGAATTTGTATCCTAGGTAAGTGATCTAGGACCCATTCACCCAAGGGCGAATGGGTCCTCACTTAGACCTAGGACTTAAATTTTTATTATGTTTTTGATAGTATTTCAATGATTTCAAATGTATATTCACATGTTGGCTTGTGCTATTTGAATTTTGGGAAATTAATGTTACATACCTATAAATATAAGGTCATTTCACTATGTTTCACCTAGAATATTTTCATGAGATCAAGTTATCTTAAGAGCGCTTTCAAGGGAGCAATTCAAGAGAATTTCAAGAGAAATTCAAGAAATTCAAGAGTAGATTGGTTGAATAATTATTGCAGCAATCAAGATCCTATTATCATGTCAAGTCTTCTTGCATTATGAATATTATTTAAGCTAATATGTTGATGTAGTGTTCATAATCCATTCAAGAATTCAAAGGCATTGTTTCAAATCAAGTTTCAAGAATAAGATCTGCATCCATTGAATCCATTTCATTCAATTTGTAGATCTACATTCCAAGGTTCAAACAAGGGTTTGGTGAGTTGTAACATTGCTTTGTTCATTCATCATTCTTTCATGTTTCATTATTTCATTATAAGGTTTAATTACCAAAATGAGTTTTGACCAAGGAAAATCCCTATTCACCAACAACAAAACATTTTTCCCTCTTGATTTGTGTTTGCAGATTTTAGGTGGTTCAAGATCTCTTGAAGAGAAAAATTGTAAAGCTGTCAAAGTTGCATTTGTTGTCATCATTATTGTAATTTCATAAAAAATCACCTATAGGATTTATTTTTGGTTGTTTGATTGTGAAAATTGGGGAGCTAGGAGTGCAGCCATAGTTGAAGAGAACCTAGAAACCATTTTTATAGAGCCCTGTCTAGGACCCATTCGCCATAGAGCAAATGAGTCCTTAGTTATCTTTGAAAAAAACTTTTGGTGACAAGTACACATCATTTTCCCTTTCTTAGATCCACATTTTAATTTTGAGCTCCATCAATATTGAGCTTAATCCCCCAAATTCAAGTTATAGGTTGAATTTTGGAGCTAGTTTTCTATTTTTAATCTTTCTCCCCAAAGTGTTGTTTAATCAGGACCCCCATCCTTACAAAATAAAGGAAATTTTTAGATCCATACTATAACTTGAATCACCTTTTGGTTAACAATCCTTTCATTGTGTGGATATCATTTCCTAATGAAATAGTGGAAGATAGGTCCATCAAACCCCTTTTTTCATTCATTCCCATTTAATGAACCCCTCTATTTTTCTTCATTTCAATTTGGTGAACTTGAGTTTAGATCATTGTGATTTTCTAATTTTGGAGTCCATTTTCACCCTAAATTTAGATATTGCATTCATTTGTATTTCTTTGCATTGCATTGAGTCTCATTTAGGGTTGTTTAGCTTGCATTAGTTTGTATTTCATTTAAGGATTTTAGGATTGCGTCTTTGAATTTTTAAAATTTGTAAAATACAAAAAACAGTCATTTTTCACATCATTTACATAACAATGCATCATCATTCACTTGCATTTGAAAATTGAAATAAAATTGCATATCAAATTGGTTTTCCTAGTTTGTCATTTTATCATATTTTGCACTTGCATTCAACATTAATTTCATAGAAAATTTAAACTGTAACTTATTTTTTTTATTAGAGTCTAGAAACCATTGGAATCATATTAGAAATCTGTAAAATATTTTTAAAAATGCTAACCTAGGACCCATTCACCCCCAGGAAAATGAGTCCCTGATCAAGGTCATTGCCTGATTTTATGGGCATTAAAACATATGTTTTTATATTCCATTTTGTTGTCTTCAGTTTTTGTTTCAGTGTACAAATTTTTGTTAAGTGAAATTGATCATATTTAGCTTCATTTGATTAATTTAGGGCATTGTGTGATTTAAAAATTTCATTTACAAGACATCATTTTCATATTTTTGCATAGTGTAATTAGAAAATTACCTTGTTTAGAATCTAAAAATTGTATTTACATATTTGCATTCTAGGTTATTGCATTGCATTTCACGCTTCTTTCCATTTTGGGATTACATCAAGTTTGTGAATCTTGTATGAAATTTATGAATTGGTGTCTTATTAGCAATACTCTTGTGAGATGTAGCTTGAGACTCATGTCATCTTGTGATACACCATTCGTCGTGGATCTTGGTTTCTCCAACTCTTTTACTAATAATGTTTATAATCAACCCTCTATGGATCATAATCTCCATAGTTCATTTCCAATGACTTCCTTACCTACAAACAATATGCATGATGTTGCTAATATCCTACAAGAAAACATAAGAAGGATGGATGAATAAATATAACAATTCTAAAATCTTGTGAGTCTTGATGTGGTCCCTATGCTAGATAACATAAGAAAGATGCTTAAGAATGAACAAGGAATACAAATTTTTCATATCCTCACTTAAATCCTTAACAAGAACTTTAAAAATAAAGAGAATGATAATATAAAAACCATAGTCAACTTTATTGATGCTAAACCTCGTAAGGGCCCAACTAAGATGTTGCTTGATATTATTTTCTCACAATAAGACATACTTTGACATGCACACAATGGTCCTCTTTACATAGCTGGAAGAATCAATGACAAGACTATTAGTGGGATATTAATTGATCCCGTCTATGTAGAGAAAGTGACCATTGAAAAATTCCTATCTATGTATGAACTCTATCAAGATACATATGCAAAATTGAAAGCATGAATCAAAACACATAATGGTTTTGTGTGCCTTACGGTTGGCTCAATAAATCTCCCTCTAAAGGTTGGAATGAAAACTTCATTGGACCAATTTCATGTGAAGTTAGGCTATTCATGGCTTTGCTTCATGGATGTCATCCCATCGATTGTGCATAAATGCTTAAAGTTTCCATTTTGCAATGCAATTTTTACCATGCATCATAGTGGCTTTAATCATGTGTCTTCCAGTGGAAAATTTTTATTGGATTTCTTTTGGCCTAAGCCTATTGAACCTATTAGAACCTGAGAAGACTTCCTTTTCAAATCCTATCAAAATTTTAAGGCAAACTGCATAGCAGAATTATCCCTTAGCAATATGCCTCAACCCATGATTGAGCCACCCATTCTTGATGAAACCATGATTGAACCAAAAGCCCTTCCAAAAATCCAAGGCCCACCTATGACAAATCATTTACCTATTTCATATAAGAGACCATGAGATAACTAAAAAAATCTCATTGCTCCTACTAAAGTCAAACAAGTTTACAAAGCTAAAGAGAAAGTGGTTGAACAACCTCCTATGGTTCCTTCTGTTCCTCTCTTAAGTGAAGAAATGGTTGATAAACCTACTCCTACACAAACACAACTTGAAAACCACATGAAAAGAAACCAAAATGCTAGAGAGCATAGGGATAGACATCATGCTATTGCTCATTTGTTACATGAAAAAGAAGAAAAGAATAACATAGAAAATCAAAAACCAAAATTTTCTCCAACAAGGCATGATGCCTCTCCACCAATGCCACAACATAAGAAAACTTCTATGGATCTTTTTATTAGGCATCCCATTGTGATTAACCTGGATGATGACATTGAAATTGCTAAGATTGATGAGGAAGTGTATAATGAGCTAAATCAAATGTTTTCCTCTTCTATGAATTTAAATGATGATTCTACTAATAAGAGTCTTAAGCTTGGTGTGTTTCCTAGTTTGAAACTTGATGTTGTCCCTTTGGCTAGTTGTCCTCCTTCCATAATATTGAACAAGATTGGGATGCAGATGACTTGCTATAGGTTGACTCGCATGTTCCTTACTAGTATTTTACTTTTTTTTCTTTTGCATGTTTCTTTGTGTGATTGCATATGCATAATGTGACCCCCCATACTATTATGTTTGATGTATCTATCTCTTTATGTGCATTCCTCTATGTGTATCTACATTATTCTATATATTGTAAACATTTATCTTTTCATTTGTCTTTTGTTTTTCCTTTTAGGGATGACACAAGGTGTCGAGACATTTAGGTCTCTTCCATGTTGATTGAAAATATTTTTCTTTTTTTTGCACTCCATGTGTCATTCTTCCTGTTCTGTGAATATTTGGGAAATGATGACATTTTCAAGCTCTATAGTCACATTGTAGCAAAGATATACTGACCTCGAATTCATAGATCCCTTATGTGTTTGTGGGGGAAAACCCTTCCCCTTTCATGATGTAGTTTCATTCGGGAACATATGACTTGGCATAGGCCTTTCTGAATAAGCTCTCATGTCTTCCTTATGGTTAGCATTGAATATTTGCTACTTTAAATCTATTTCTCACAAAAATGGTGTTAGTAATTGCTTTAAAGTGGGGACATACATCAACACTCATGTTTCTTTGGGTGAGTTTCTTTATTCTTGTGATGTGTCCCTTTCTTGGTTGTGTTAGTGGGTTTGATGTTCTACGAGAGCGTGATATTTCTTAACGTACGCGTTGCATTCCCTATGTTGTGATTCTCTTATTCTAGACTTTTCCTCTCTTGGACACATTAGGGACGATGATCCCTAAGAAGAGACCTTACATGAACTAAGTGAAGTCCCTTTAAACAAATCATTACCTACAACCATGCTCACAAGTGTCTAGCATAATACAACTTGTTTACCTTGTGAAGCTCAAACCCCTTTTCAAGTCCACCAAGCATAACACACCTTGCTTGCTAGTATAGCCTTGCCCATGTTCATGAGTGTTTAGCATAATGCAGCTTGTTAGGCCTTGTGAAGCTCAAAGTTTCATATTATGGTGCCTTATTCAAGTTGTTAGGAGGATAGCTTTGATATGGTATGGGAGCCTAATTAGATTCTATCATTTGTTACCCGTTGGGGGCTCACCTAGTGGATAGCCTAAGGTTCCATTAGCTTGTGTGAGCATGTGTGTTTTTTGCATAGTGAACATCAAGTTTAGCTTGTGAATGTATTGGAAAAACAACCTAGACATGATCCACATCGAGTTGGAAAAATAGTCAAAGCTTGATCTGCCTTCCCTTCTCTTCAAGGATTTGATTTTGTATGATTGAGTATCTTTGTCATTTCTACATACATATGTGTCTTGAATGTCTACTTTAGTGTGAGTTTGCACTTGTGCTCATCCTCTCACTAAAGTGGAGACTAAATGTAGTGTAGAAAAAATTACCCCTTTTTCACACTTAATTTGGGAAATGTTAATAATGAAATGAACTAAATTATGCATTAATTTAGTGTTGTAATGTGTTTTTACATATTCGTGCATTAAGTTTAGGGCCTTATTAAATTAAAATGGACTTAATTATACCTTATTTTTGGTGTTGTAATGTGTACCTTTACATTTTCACACTCATCTAGGGATTTATTAATTAATTGAGGTTAATTTCCTTTATTGGCCCCTTCAATTCAAATTCAAGCCTAATTAATTACATTTTTCAAAGAGAAAAACCTAGCATTCATTAATGCCATGATGTAATATTTATCGTTGGAGAATGTGTGTCCTAGGTAAGTGACCTAGGACCCATTTTCCCAAGGAAAAATGAGTCCCCACTTAGACCTAGGACCTAAATTTTTATTATGTTTTTGGTGATATTTCATTGATATTAAATGTATATTCACATGTCAGCTTGCCCTATTTGAATACAGGGAAATTAATGTTACATACCTATAAATATAAGGTCATTTCACTATGTTTCACCAAAAATACTTTCATGAGATCAAGTTATCTTAAGAGCACTTTCAAGGGAGCAATTAAAGGAATTCAAGAGAAAATTTATTGAATAATTATTGTAGCAATCAAGATCCTATTACCATGCCAAGTTCTTCTTGTATCATGCATATTATTTGAGCTAATATGTTGATGTAGTGCTCAAGGTCCATTCAAGCATTCAAAGGCATTGTTTCAAATCAAGTTTCAAGATCAAGATCCACATCCATTGAAACTATTTCATGCAAGTTGTAGATCTACATTCCAAGGTCCAAACAAGGGTTTGGTGAGTTGTGACATTGCTTTCTTCATTCATCATCCCTTCATGTTTCATTATTTCATTACAAGGTTTAATTACCAAAATGGGGGTTGACCAAGAAAAACCCCCATTATCCAACAACAAAATATTTTCCCCTCTTGATTTGTGTTTACAGATTTTAGGTGGAAGATCTCTTGAAGAGAAAAAATGCAAAGTTGTCAAAGTTGCATTTGTTATCATCATTGTTGTAATTTCATGAAAACTCACCTATAGGATTTATTTATGGTTGTCCAATTGTGAAAATTCATGATTTGGGAGTGTAGACATAGTAGAAGAGAACCCAAAAAATATTTTTACAAAGCCCAAGCTAGGACCCATTTGCCATAGGGGGAATGAGTCCTCAGTTAGCTTGGAAAAAACACTTTTGGTGATTGGTACACATCATTTTCCCTTTCTCAGATTCTACATTTTTATTTTTGGTTCCATATGTATTGAGTTTAATCATCCAAATTCAAGTTAGAGGTTGCATTTTGGATTTAGTTTTCTATTTTTAATCTTTCTCCCCAAATTATTGTTTAATCAGGACCCCTGACCTTGCAAAAAAATAAATTTGCAGATTCATACTTTGACTTGGCTCACCTTTTGGCTGACAGTCCTTTCATTGTGTGGATCTCATTTCCTAATGAAATAGTGGAAGATAGGTCCATCAAACCCCTTTTCCAATTCATTCCCATTTGATGAACCCCCCTATTTTTCTTTATTTCAAAACTTTATTTGGGAAGAATTTTGGTGAATTTTTTAATCTTTTTTCTTATATTTAGGACAAAATTATAGTTCCACTTGCCCATATTGGACCAAATTTTTAATGAAATGGTGTCAAATATTTATGTGTTTCAATCTAGCATTAAACATATATAGTTTTTTTTAATTACACTAGTGTCACTATTATCATAAAAAATAGTAGTTGGGTATTTTTGCAATAGATGTAAATCCTCCAAAATCCTTTGAATCTACATGACTTTTCAACTTCCTACTATGACAACAATAAATTTATCTTTACTTGAAGATAAAGCCACAATTGATTTCTTATTATTTCTCGAAGGTACAACTCTTGATTCAAGCAAGAGAATGCAACTAGATTTTCATTTTATATCAACTATTGAACTAATCCAATCAAAAAAATTGTAGCCAATTGATTCAAATTTTTTAGTGGAAGAATAATATCTACCAAAAAATTATGTACCACTCAAAACCCTTAATATTATTTTGGCAACATGCCAATACATTTCATGTGGATCATGTATGAACTAAGAAAGGAGACATACAACATACATAATATCATGTCTAGAACTATATCAAGGTTCATAAGGCTCCCAAATAAACTTATATATGAAGTAGCACCCACCTTGGAACTTGCAACTTCCTTAGTCAATTTATCACTAAGTGTTGAGGGAGTTGCAACTACATTACATGTCATCATTTTGAAAAATTTCAATAAATATACTACTTAATTGGATTGAGAGATGAATATACCTTCTAATTACTGTTGCACTTCACAATAAATAAAATAATGTATGAGTCTTAAATTTTATATTTCAAATTCTTATTTTGTTTAAGCCTAAAACTTCTCCATTAGAGTTTTTCTATTACCTATATAAATAAGATCATCAACATAAAGGTGCAAATAATGATAAGTTTACTATCAATATTTTAACATACAATGTTGGATTTAAGTGCATTTTTATCAAAATACTTCTTCAAGAAATAGTTATCAATCTTTGCATACTATGCACAAGGGGCCTACTTCAACCTATATAGAGCTTTCCTCAATTTATAAACCAGATGTTCTTTTCTTGGAGTTTCATAGCCCATGCATTCTTCCACATAGACTTCATCATATATCTAACCATTATGGAAGGTGGTTTTTGCTTCCATCTAATATACAAGCCACTTGTATTATACAAAAATTTCTATGATAATCTTAATGGTATCAAACCTTGCAATTGGAGTGAATTTTTTTGAATGATATACTCTAGGTGTTCGACCAAAACTTTCGGAAACTAATATTACCTTGTGCTATTTCATAGAATCACCAACATGGCTTTTTACCTTGTAAATCCATTTGACAACAACCACATATTTATAGTTTAGAAACTGCACTAATTTCAATGTATTATTTTTATAATTGCTTACATCTCTTCGTTCCTAATGCATCAATCTATAGTTTCTCTTTCACAACCTCTTAATAAATAGAGAAATCACCTTGAATTTTATTAAACAAAAAATAATTAACATCTTGGTTCATATTAGTACTCTAATAAATTTCCATATCTTTCTTGAAGATTTTGAACTTGATGCTAGATCTGAACTATCCCATAAATCTGTGCTATTAGGAGGTCTTAGTGAACTTGAGGTTGAATAACTTGAACTTCCACTTAAGTGTGTGGGGAGAAGAGGAACACTATACTCTTTTATTGCAATAATAATGTTCATTGGACTACCATTTTTGACTTCATTGTTTGTCTTCTTGTATGTAATTAAATGTAGTTGTGATATTGGTGAATATGATTGTGTCATTATATTCACTTTTAATTTAAAAGTCTATATAGTAGATTCCCTTCCTTTTCTTCTATCAAGGTAGTTTGAGCTTATACATATTTGATTATTTTGTGATTAGCAAATCACCATTGTATATTATAAATTCCTTCATATAGTATTGGATCTAATCTGAAGCATGCATGTATGAGTGGTTTAGTAGTTGTAGATTGTATATTTTGTGGATCCAAAAAATAAGAGGTACAGTTCATGTATTATTTGTAGAGTTTGCTACAAGACATCATGTTCAAATTATCATGTTGTAATTAGTGTTGAAGACACTTTGAAGGATAAAGTAATGCCATAGGATCCAAGTCACGTTATAGTCAATGTTGAGAGACACTTTGAAGGGTATTGTGATGACAAACAAGCTAGGTAGAGAGGAGACAATGTTGGGATTTTTCCACATGAGCTAATACTAACATCTTCACTCCTGCTCAATAGCTTTTTGGTGGTTTCCCTACTTCAAATTGCAAGTATCCCACACACTCTACCAACTTCTAGATTATTTTCTATGAAAAGAAGAGGTTTAATTTTCTTTCCAAAAGAAATTATGGTGGAAAGATTGCTATGTGAACTTCATCTTATCTGTATGTTGAAAGAAAGTATTTAATATTTTTTTGTGTAAAGAGGTATATATGCCATAAAAAGAGAAAGTTGAGTGTGAAAGTGTTCTTAGCTTTCAATTTCATGTGAAATTTTATGTTCTTTTAAGACTTCATCTTTTAAAATATTTGATTTCTATTTATAAACTTGTCATCTTATAAAAAAAACTATTTTTTAAGACATTAATGCTTTAAAAACCTATGTGAAAATATTTTCTTATTAAAAAAGAAAAAGATATTTATGATTATAAAGTAAGAGTGCATTAAATGATTCATTGTTAGTTACATCTAAATATTGAATTTCTTCGAGTGCACACAATTATACGTACTTATCCATAAAGAGAGAAGTCAAACACACTTGTACATATATTTTGATGGTTATATTCTCAAATTGCAAGGTGAAGGAGATGGACCCTAACCATTGACTTCTACAAACTATACTATTTTACAGTCACGCTCTCCATATATACACTATTTTACCCTATAATGAGATGGACATGACAATGAAATGGTATGCCGGCTTTCACTGTACATGTCATCATTACCTTTCACAGGCAGACAAAGCGCACGCTGCAGGCCAAATCAATATCAATAATTCTTTTATATATATATATATATATATATATATATATATATATATATATATATATATATAAATAAATAAATAAATAAATAAATAAATAAAGAGAGTAATGATGATCGTTAGATGGAAAGATTCATTTCAGCCCAATATTTCATGTGCAGCGGTAGGCAACGACCCAGGCAAGAGAGCCTACTACTCTAATTCTCAATATATTCCTCTCCAAGAGAACCTACTACTCTACTTCTCAATATATTCTTCTCCCAACTCTTATTTTTTTTAACTGAGAAGAACAAGATATAGATTTCTAGATTTTTGTTTAAATAACACGTTTTGATTTGTTTAGATAATTGAGTCAGCAGAGAATGGAAGGAGCACTTGAAAAATCTTCTGATTTATCTATAATGGCATTTTTATCTCTGAAACCTATTCCAGAGTACTTCCTGTTCTGGAGAGGTAAGACACTTTAATAGATTGTCAAGTGAAGTTGAAGAATCCCCT
>VDFB02336986.1:0-27430 GCA_007258455.2 Sequoia sempervirens | reverse complement strand
AGAGAGAGAGAGAGACAATTAGGAGGGGGAGGGGAGAGGGGAAGAGGGGAAGAAGGGGAGAGAGAGAGGGAGAGAGAATTAGGAGGGGGAAGGGAGAGGGGAAGAATGAGAGAGAGAGAGAGGGAAAGGGAGAGGGAGAGAGGGAAAGGGAGAGGAAGTTCCTTGGGTACCCATTGTTTTCGTAGATGTTTGTACCTCAATGGAACCTTGACGTCGCCTATGCTCTCATCATCATAAGAACATGACCCCCCTTCAGCAAGAAAAAATTCCATGCGCTTACAAAATTTTCTTCTAATATTTTGACCTCTAGTTGATCTCCCTCTTTTAGACATACTACATGTCTCGCTTTCCTCTTCTCTTCCTAAATTTCCCTCACTCGAGGAGGACAGATCTGACAAATACCTATTTGGTGGTACCTGCACTCATAAGGATGTTGGATTAAGTTCTTTCATGGTGATGTGATCCCAAGGTGACATTATGATTAATCTATCATCATCGCTAGAATTTCACATGTTATAAGGTAATCAAGTCTTGATAGATTGCAAGTTATTGTTACTACCGTCCAAATGTGTCCATCACAAATCAAATCTACTTAACGTTTTAACTCCCAAACTTTATAACAAGTGTTAAATGTGACTATGGTCCACCAGTTACACAACCAAGGCCTCAAATGTATTCTCTAATTGTAATCAAAGGACTTTTTCTCTTCATTCAAGTAAATAAACTTGAAGGGAAACACCACCAAGTGGTTTATTGGACACCTACATGACTAAAAATAGCAACAAATTTACATTTAATTTTCATATGTCTAAGTGGTTAACAAGGAGGGAGTGTGTACTAGGCCTGGTTAAGTCATCATAAGTTTATGCTTTGGCAATAATTTTTTTTAAGTCATATTAAATCTTCCTATGTCTAATTGCTAGGAGACTTTTGGTATGTTTTAAGGTAGGATGATTGATGAAAGAGCCCAAAGATCCTTTCTCCATGGTATCCAGGTACACATAGCAGTCTTCTCTTATATGGTTGGACACGATTTAAAGAACTTAGCTAGGAATTATTCATTTAACCTAAGGTTTTCTCATAATGCCATCATTGGAAAAGTATGATCAAATTCTTCTATTATGAAGAATTGGTCTATGTGCCTCTAGTAATCACTATAAATGTTTGTAAGGATAAAATGACTAAAAGCATCAGGTAGGAGACAATCAACTTTGAGATCTTCAAAGATTATATTCCTCTATTCATAATTTTTAAGGGTTGTGTGTGGAGGAGGTTATCACTACCAAGAAGGGAGGAGACCTTTCCTTGTGATGGAACTTCAAAAAAATTCTCTTTTTGTTCCATTTTTATCTTTCCTTATGTCTCTTGTCATATATGGTGTTTGGGAAAAGCCTAAGGTTGGGGTTTTACCTTTGTCTTCATGTAAAACCCTAGTGTTTATCTTATGCCTTGGGTGGGATCTTTTGGGCCATTACTTTTTGGGGAGGATTTTAAAACAACTTAAGCCCCATCGCTTCATCTAGGCTGGGCCCCTTTTGATTTATCGTTTTATTTCCTTCACCTGACTTTATTATTTCTTAAGTCTTGGATGGTCTCGTGCTTCCTTGTTTAAAAAACAACTTATGTCATTATTTATCATCGGCCTAGTGATGTCCCCTCGTTCTTTTAATAAATGTTTTATATTTTGCAGAGGGACAAGTTTGTGTGACCATAGATCAATTATCATTTGATCTTAGTTGTTCCCTGCCATCCCGTGATGACCCCACCACACTGTTTTGGTTGATCATGATATCACAGGCGAGTGCCACATGTCTCATTTAATTAAGTCAAAGAGATGATAGAAATAATTTGATACATTTATCTGGTTTTAATAAATTATGTAGCGGGTTACTAAAGCATTTATGAGATGCACGTGTTTCAAATCAACGGAGATGTTATAATCTCGATAGGAAAGGTGCTTGATGGTTAATGACAAAGTTGGCAACTGTGTTGAACGAACAGTATTACCGATGGTTGAGATCCACGATTGCTCGCCATCGCGTGATCAGAAGTTGCGAGGTCTTTATCGATCGCGATATCGCGGGCGAGCGAGCTACCAGTATTCAAAGAAGAGGGATGATTTTAAATTAAAAAATGATTTTGATTGCTCTAAATTAATATCTTGTTTGAAAAAACAAGATATACCTTGAGATTTTTTATATAATAATAATTATTTATAAAAATAATATGTTAAATTACTTCACATAAAAAGTAAGTTTCTAAAATAATATACTTAAAATTAAAAAAGAAATAATAAAATAGAAATAAAATAATTTCTAAATAATAGAGTAGAAATAAAATTGTTAAGGAATGAAAAATAATTATAATTTTTTAAGTTTTAAATTAATTTATTTAAAATTAGAAAAAGAAAATTAAAAAAAAAGGAATATCCTAAATTCACTATTACACATAAAAGTTTGTTTCTGAATTACCTTATTTAAGACAAAGAATATTCAATATTATTAGTTTAAGCTTTTACTAAAGGTTTTATTGTTCAAAAATATTAAAATAAGATAGGATTTTCATAATAAATGCAAATATAAAATCAATTTAAAATTATAAAATTAAATACAAAGAAACTATAATTAATTTATTATTACACATAAAAAAAAGTTTTAAAATTAATATTAGGTTTAGAGTTAGAAAAAGGGTTAGGGTTAGGGTTAGGGTTAGAGATTAATTAGTCTTAGGGTTTGATTACAGTTAAGATTCAACTATGGTTAGGATTAGGATTCAATTGATGTTCAATTAGGGTTAGGGTTCAATTAGGATTTCCATTGGGGTTGGGGTTTAATTAAGATTAGGATTCAATTAGTGTTAGGGTTCAAAAGGGTTCAATTAGGGTTAAGGTTAGAATTATAGGATAAAGCTTTGGATAAAGGTTAGGATTAGGGTTGGGGGATTAGGACTCAACTAGGGTGATGGTTAGAATTCAATTAGGGTTAGGGCTATGATTAATTTCAAGCTAGGGTAAGGGTTAAATTAGCGCTAGGTTTTAATAAGGTTTAGGATTCAATTAGTACTACAATTAGAATTAGGGTCACCATTAGAATTAGGGTTAGTATTAAAATTATAATTATGAATAGAGTTTGAATTATAGCTAGGGTTAGAATTAGAATTAGGGTTATAATTAGGGTTAGGGTTATAATTAAGATAAGTTTTTGGGTTAGAATTCAATTAGGGTTAGGTTTAAGTTTAGGATTAAAATTTAATTAGGGCTCTAAGATAAATCTTGGAGTCAACATTAGGGTGAAGGTTGGGGTTACGGTTAGGGTTTCAAAATGAATCTTGGGGTCAACATTAGGGTTAGAATTAGGATTAAGGTTTGAGTTATGGTTTGGGTTTAATTAGGGTTATAGTTCAATTATGGTCAGGGTTAGGATAGGGTTCAATTAGGGTTGTGGTTAGCGTTAGCATTATAGGATAAAACATGGGGTAAAGTTTAGGGTTGGAGTTGGGGTTAGGGTTAGAATTCAAGTAGGGTTAGGTTACGATTCAATTAGGGTTCAATACAATTAGGGTTAGGGTTAGGGTTAATGTTAGGTTAGGGTAATAGTTCAACTAGGGATTTAGGGTTAGGGTTTTGATTATGGTTCAACATTAGGGTTATGGTTAGGATTATGGTTCAATTAGGGTTTTGATTAGGAGCTACAAGTTAATATTAGGGTTAGGGTTGGAGATTAATTAGTATTAGGGTTAGGGAATTATTATAGTTAAGATTCAACTATGGTTAGGTTAGGATTCAATTGATGTTTAAAATTAGGGTTAGGGTTTTAGGATAAATTTTGGGATCAAGGTAAGGGTTGGGGTTAGAATACAACTAGGATTAGAGTTAGGGTTACAATTACGGTAAGGGTTAATATTCAGTTAGGATTTAATTAGCATTAAGATTAGGGTTTATATTCAATTAGGATTAGGGTTAAACTAGGGTTAAGATTAGGTTAGGGTTATAGGGTAAATATTTGGGAAAAGGTTAGGATTAAGGTTGGGGTTAGGGTTAGGACTCAACTAAGGTTAGGGTTCAATTAATTTTAGGAACAATTAGGGATAGGGTTAGGATTAATTTTAGGCTAGGGTAAGGGTTCAAGTAGGGTTAGGTTTTAATAAGGGTTGGGGTTAGGGTTCAATTAGTATTACAATTAAAATTAGGGTTAGGGTTTAATTAGTGATATGATAATGGTTAAGGTTTAATTATTGATATGATAACGGTTAGGGTTTGATTTAGGTTAGAGTTAGAGTGTAATTAGGATTACGGTTTGCATTCAATTATGGTTAAGGGTTCAAGTTGGATAAGGATTAGGGTTAGAGTGTAATTATGATTAGAGTTTGGGTTCAATTAGTGTTAAAAAATAAATATTTTATGTTAGTTGTAGGGTTAGGGTTAAATTAGCATTAGGTTAGAATTAGGTTTAATGTTAGGATTACAATTAAGGTTCACTTAGCATTAGGGTTCAATTGTAGTATGGTTAGGGTTATGATTTAATTAGGATCAAGGTTCACTTATGGACCAACTGACGAGGATTTTAAAGAACTACACTTTGGGCTCTGTAAGACCCGGGAGGGTGATCCCTTAATGCGTTTACAACCTCTGCACCATTATCGTAAACAACATTAACAACAACAGATAATCTCATTTAATAGCTCAAAATAATAGAATAATACTAAATAGAATTGGTTGTTCATCAGTAATATCAACTATTTGGAGCATGAGATAACTACAACACATTCCAGAGTGTAAAATAGTCATTGATTTGCAATTTGTAGCAAACACTAGGTAAAGACAAACAAAATACTGAACCATACAAATTAGTACAACTTAGATCAATTCCATATATCCATTGAGGGAGTCAAATTCATAAACATCTAAGGGTTTATGACATATTTAACACAACATATAAGATCCTTGAGAAAATTGCTTTACAATTTCATCAACATGTATTCTAACCCAATACTACTTATCAAATCCTTATACAGAAAATATCCACCTACAATCCCATTCAAGCATTTTAATTAATTCCTTGAATTAAAGCCAAAATAGAAATCATACACACCACAACAATGAGATGAACGAGACAACCCTTGATTATCTTATTCAAAATTTAGATATGCATTTACAATGGAGAGACATGAGTTTGAATTAATCATTTCAATTCAAATTCCAGTACTATCATAAAACATCAAATCCCCATTAATTCAAAACCTACTATAGAATGACTCAAAACCTAAATTGCATTTTCCTTAAAACCATTGAACTTTACAATTTGCTCTACAACTCTACCTAGACTCGACCAAAAAATATCTAACTTGCTAACTCGTACTTCTGGCCTTGAAATCCTTCTTATAGAAATGAAGGAGCAAAAAAGCATCATGCTAGAAAGCACACACGTCACCAGCCAATTGGACGGCTTTGTGACATTCCAAAATTTGTTACAACAATAATTTCCTATAGAATCCTCTTGTTCATTGTGCCCATTGAGAATGATTGATGTAGCAACAAAGCTTCAAGAATTCCATGCCAAGACTGCCACCAAAAACAAAACTGTAATCCATTGTAACTACATCAGCTGGTTTGTCAACCGTTAACAGCCTACTCCTTTTTACTCCTCCTCAGTTAAATATACATTTACCCATTTCTGGTATTCCTCATCAGTTGGCTAATTAAAATTGATTACCTCATTTACCTTGTCACTATAAGGTGTATACTTAACTGCCACCTGATTCTCTTCTCTTTCAAAAGATTCAAAGTGTTGGTGTAAATAAGTATTTTACTTATTACACTTTACTTAAGCTTACTTAGGGAATGCATATCATTATAGGTTGCACTTGTGACACCTAGTTATTTGCATCTTGCATCTAGGTTTGTGCATACATTGAGAGATATGAGTTGGACACTTAGGGAAGTGTGTGTAGGAGAAATTTCACTCTTTGTGGTGTGATCTAGTTATCACCTTTTTATCTCCACTTTTTGTGGCATGATAATTCCACTTTAGGTGGGTGATCCACCTTTCATGGAATTATCTATTATTTCTTTCTACCTACCTTGCACATGATTAGGACACTTTTCATTCATGGCCCTTCATTGTGTCCTAGCTTTCCTTTATAAGCAAGCCTTGTACATGCTTGTAATTGTACATCTTCATGTCTATCTTCATGAGCATCTTCATGCATATTGAGAATACAATCATCATATTCTCTCATCTTGTCTCTCTCTTTTGTGCTATGTTTAGTCTCTTGATCCTTTTGTTTCTTTTCATAAGTTCTTACATGTTATCAGAGTGGTTGGAGATTCTTTGCACAGCCATTGGTGGGAGATCTTAGCTCGTGTGAAGGTGGTCAAGAGGAAAATCTGAGGAGCAATAGCATGTTGGTGCATCCTAGACCAGATCTGACCTCAAATTCGGATTCAGAAGGCTGTTTTCAATCAAGGTAGCCTTTCGTTTCGTTGAAATTGGACTCTAGGAGCTTCAGATCGGAAAAATTGCCTATTTGGGTATTTTTTCAATTTTCTGAAAATTTCTCTATAGTTCTGAAAAAATTATTCTTGAAATTTTTTGAAATTTTTTTTTTTTAAATTTCAATTTGCATTGTAAATTTTTTTTGAAAAATCAAAAATAAAAAAATTTGTATTCTAGTTTTTTGGTTTTTATAAATCAAAACAAACAAAAAAAAATTTAGCGGACTGTACATGCAACCTGCAATTTGCAGGGTACTCCGCAGAGTACCGTCAGTACCCGCATACCCCAGCTCTTCCGCGTCCGCCATGTGGTGGAACCACCGTGGCGGCCTCCTAGACCACCCATGGCCACATACTCTGCAGTGGCCAGAAAAAATCATCTTCGGCAGGCATTTTTCAATTGAGCATAAGGCTCTGGTGGCTCCTCTATCCTGCCGACGGTTGATCAAGAGAAATCCAACCACAGTCTTCTCCCACATTCGACGGTCTATGATATCAATCGATGGACAAAATTATCATCAGGTGGCTCCTCAAAACACCGGCGTCCATTTCTCAAATTCTGGAAAGTGCAAAAACTGGCGGCGATAGTCAACAAAACCCGGCGATTTTTATTCCACCAACGGCCATTTCATCTTCATCGGTGGTTCCTGTCTCCAAAATCTGACAGCTACATTGAAGATTCTGGCAGCACTCTTCAAATCTTCGATGGACAAAATATCAACCGGCGATTATTTCAACCAACGGGCAAAAAATTCAATGGTAGCCATTCCTCAGAAACCCGACACCGATAAAAGGAGATTCCAGTATCCGGGATATTCCATTGGCAGAAAAACTAGATGAATATTCCATCAATTTCCCGACAAGGAGCACTTTTCGGTATGACGGGAAAACAACCATCAAATTTAATCAACTGCATCGGATGGCGGTCATTTAACTATCAATTTTAAGCTAGGAGTGCAGCAGAATATTCTGGAGGCATATTATTTTTCGACGGCCAAGAGGATGTCAAATTTAATTATGTATTTCGTTGATGTTAGCATTGCGTCAGCGGTCTAAAAAAAAATTTCCCCCCTCACCAATGGAGTTTTCAATTTTGTAGCTCAACTTCACAGGCCCATATCTTGCTCATTTTAGCTCCTTTTTCTGAGTAATTTTTTTTATTTGGGCTAATTTTTTGTGTACTTCAAATTTGTGTGCTCAGTTTCTGATTTTGGTGGACAGATTTTCTAGAGTTTACAATTTTTCAACACTGTACCCGTCCAATCCTCATTTCTGCAACTTTCAGGGCTTCGTTCAGGCACATATGAACTCCTTTTCAGGTGCTATTTTTTTTAAAGTGCATGATTTTTTGTCTACTTCTTGAATCTGCAATCATTTTGAAGTGATCTTGAGTGGATTTTGTACTTGTAGCATATGGTCTTTTTTGGCCTATTTGGCACTTGTATTGCATAGATCTAAATTTAGGTCTTTACTTCATTGTTCTAGTCTATTCTCCACCTATTTTTGGAAAGTTGTAAATCAGAAATCATAAGTCCACTTAGCCAAGTTGCAAGTGGCATATTGTACATGCACTAAATTATAAAGTGTCAAAATCATCCATTTGGGGGGGAGGTACTTTGATTGAGTGAATTTGGGGGGGTGTCTCTTGTGTGATTGTGCATATTTTCTCTCTTGTGCTCTTACATTCCATCATGGGTTCATCTAAAGTTTCACTCTTAACTGCACATAACTATGCTACATGGAAAGTACGTGCATGGAGTAAACTAATGGAAAAAGGTTTAATTTACTACATTGATGGAACCATAACTACACCTTCAGATCCTAAGGCAGATCCAACTACATATATGGATTGGATCACTAAATCTTCTATGGAATTGGGTACACTTAGAAAGTTCATTTCAGATGATCTCATTTTCCATGTTGATAAATGTACTACAGCCAAGGAAGCTTGGGATAAGCTTGCTACTTTGTATGGCAAGGTTGATAAGGTTAAGGGATACAAACTTGAACATGATCTCCTAAGCCTTGATCCCAAGGATTTTGACACCATTCAGGATTATGTCACTAAGGAAAATGAGCTAAGAGCACAACTAAAAGATTGTGGTATTGAGAAAGAGGATGATCAATAGGTCTTCAACTTGTTGGACAAGCTTCCATCCGAGTATGCAACCTTTGTTTCAAGTTTTCAGAATCAAAGATTGACAATAAGCAACTTCACATCACCATGTTTTGAGGCTCTCACAGATCTTTTGATTCTTGAGAAAAATAAGTTGATGAAAACGGGCATTCTCAAGCCTTCAACTTCAAAAGCATTGGTGGTCAATCATGGAAACAACAAGCAAGGCAAAGGCAAAGGCCAAAAGCAATCTTCACCAAAGCCACAAGGAGAGAACAAACAATCCACTCCTCCACAACAAGGCTCATCATCATATTCTTCAAAGAACAACTATTTAAGCAAGAGGGAGCAACCAAAATGTGCATATTGCAAAAAGATTGGTCATGAGGAGCATCGTTGTCATGTTAAGCAAATTGATGAGTTGAAAAACATCCTTAAGAAGAACAACATAAACTTGCCAAATGCATACCAGGAGAAGGACTCATCTCCTTCCACTTATACTTCTAAGGGAAAAGGCACAACTCTCATGGTAACAACATCAAGCTCATCTCCTTCATCTACATCATCTCAACATGAGAAACATAAGGGGAAAGCATTTCTTGCAGTTGCAGATTACAATTCAGATAGGTGGATCCTTGATTCAAGAACTTCACATCATATGACTTCTTCCAAGGATATGTTCTCTTCATTTGATTCTTGTTCATCACCAACCATTTTGATGGCCAACAACACTTCTTTGGCAGTTTGTGGGAAGGGGTCTATTGACATTGAAGGTGGAGCATTTAATGATGTTCTATGTGTGCCTACTTTTTCAAGGAACATCCTTTCCATCTATCAGATTACACATAGTGGTACAGGAAAGAGTGTAGAGTTCACACCAAATTCTATCATTGTTCAGGATTTGCATAGCAGGGATCTTGTTGCAGTTGGGGAGGTTGATCATCGTTCTAGGTTCTACACCTTCTCATATTTTGCTCCTATTGATGATTCAATTCACCCTAGTATGGACACACTTGAGGAGAATGAGTATGGTTACTTGAATCTTGGAGTGCTCACTACTCTTGAGGTTCTTGAGCCTATTGTTGATATTCCATCTCCTACATTGACTGATGTACCTGATGATACTAGTGTTCCGACAGTTTCAGTTCCTTGTGATTCATTGCAATAGTGCATACCTTGTCTTCCAACAATAGCTTCATGGGATGACTACTTGACAGACATTGGCAACTTGTTTGTGGAATCCTACATTGTAGATTTGGGAGACACGTTTGATTACTTACATCTTCTCTTTGATGAAGGTGATTATTCTTCATTTGTTGTGAGGGAACACTCTGACCCTCCTCTACATGATCAGTCTTTCGAGGTTGATGTGATTGTGGATGAATATGTACAACAATTGAAGGAGGCCACTTTCTCTCTTGAGGATACATCATCTTTGGAGTATGTTCTACCTTAATCCTTGCTAGATCTTGAGTTGTCTTTTTCAGCGGATGAGAGTTTTGTTGCAAAGTGTTTCTCATAGGTTCCAGGAAGTGACTACACTGTGACCATTGCACTTGCCATTGCAGCTTCACATGGTTTGGGAAAGGCATCTTTCAGCATCAACACAAGGAAATTTGAGCAGATTTTAGAGACTCCTTACATTTTGAGGTTTCTTCCTTCTTCACTTGTGGATTGGGGAGACTTCATTCATGCACCTTTGGTATTGTTTCTTCCTAAGGGGAGGAACGTTGTTCGACGCTTTTGGAGCAACTTCTTCATTCCTTCTCGAGTATCTTCCATGGGTGATCATTGTACATTGAGGGGGGGCTACCTTGTCTCTCTTCTTCTCTTTCATGGGGGGACTTTTTCCTCATCTTGATGTTTTGTCCATCTCCATTTATACATTCATTTGTTTTCTTCTCTCTTTTGAGGGGGAGTTTTTCCCATGAGGTTTTCTCCCTTTCCTCACTTGTGAGAGATTGCATTGCATTTGTACATGGGTACCTAACATGGCTCAGTTGTCGGGACCCATCTTGCATGGTTAGCTTGATTCTTCATTCCCCAAGTTGCACTTAAGGGGGGTGTTGGTGTAAATAAGTATTTTACTTATTACACTTTACTTAAGCTTACTTAGGGAATGCATATCATTATAGGTTGCACTTGTTACACCTAGTTATTTGCATCTTGCATCTAGGTTTGTGCATACATTGAGAGATGTGAGTTGGAAACTTAGGGAAGTGTGTGTAGGAGAAATTCCACTCTTTGTGGTGTGATCTAGTTATCACCTTTTTATCTCCACTTTTTGTGGCATGATAATTCCACTTTAGGTGGGTGATCCACCTTTCATGGAATTATCTATTATTTTTTTCTACCTACCTTGCACATGATTGGGACACTTGTCTCATTCATGTCCCTTCATTGTGTCCTAGCTTGCCTTTATAAGAAACCCTTGTACATGCTTGTAATTGTACATCTTCATGTCTATCTTCATGAGCATCTTCATGCATATTGAGAATACAATCATCATATTCTCTCATCTTGTCTCTATCTTTTGTGCTATGTTTAGTCTCTTGATCCTTTTGTTGCTTTTCATAAGTTCTTACACAAAGAATGAAATAGTGCTAATAATTTTATCCATACAATTCACTCATAAATCATAATCCGAGTCATCACAAATTAATCTAATTTGACAATTGATGACTTCATTTTCCTGATCTTGCAATTGTTGGAGTGACCTGATATTTCCCTGCTCATCAATTATGTCAAGTAGCAATGTGTCGCTCCAATCATCAAAGTTCTTCACCAATTCTCTGATCTTCCTACTCAAGTCATTTGGTAAGGTCTGAAAACCTTGTAATGACTTAACTAATACTTGAGTAGGCCTTAATGATTTGGGCCTATTATTTACATCAAACCTTGAAGCTTTATACATGATGTCAAGATCATTGGCCCTAGCGATCCATCTTTCAATTAATGGTACTACAACCTCCTGATCCCTATCAATATTCTTTATTGCACTTAATAATAAAGAATATAAAGAATGCACAGATGACAATCTGTCATCAACTTTCTCATTTAAATGTCTCAATACAACATTTACAACCTCCCTTTGCTTTAAGAATATTCCCTCCTCACTCACCTTCAAGGATGCTTGTAACTCTAAAATCTTATGCATTAGCTGCTTCTTCGAAGGATCAACAGAGTATTCCATTTCTTCATCAATTAGCTCTAAAGTAGGGCTAAGGGAAGGAGTTTGACTGGGAGACCCTGGTGTAGACACAATAGGAGAAGCAAGAGGCACTGACCTTGATGGGGAAGGCAATGTTCTGATCCCTGGAGCACTTGATGTCTCCCCAACCTGCTTGTTCTTTAACCTGTCCACCTCAGTCTGCAGCTCAACATTCCTTTGCTGCATCTTGCTATATTCCTCAATTATGGCATTGTACTTCTCCATTAAGCTTTTCTTTTCAGCCTCCTCTCTTTCAACAGTCTTTTGGGCCAATCTGGCCACATTTACAGTCAAATTAGTAGCCTCTCTGGTTGAGGTCTCTGAAGCTCTCTTTATTATCAACCCTCCTCTTAGATTTGGGTTAATATCAGTAACATTCAGCTTTCTCCCTTGAGGGGCCAAAGCCCAAATTGCTAAAGTTTCATACTCTTCACTAAAGGCAGAATCTTGCAACGATGCCTTAACCTCTTCTTCAAAGTCTTGTAAGGGGTGCTTGGACTTCAGAATAGCATTGAAAGCTACAGCATCTGCAATGTCCCATTCAGGTAAAATCAAGACACTAGCTTGATTTACTAATTTTCTCCCCTCCTCAGGAGTGATGTTCTTGAACTCTTCTATTAGTTCAGCTTTCACTTCATCATCATTCTCCTGGTCTAACCTATCAGGTCTCAATTCTCTTCTCCTCTTGCATTTATCTTGATATTCTTCCAATTTCATTCTCCATACTAGTTGCAAGAAGACCCAAGTTTTTACAAATGCATTGTCATCTAGAAACTCTTTACATGCCTCCATTCTTGCATCTTGTACACATTTTCCTTTCATATCCAGATCAGAGAGAACCAATTCAGCTGGCCTAGGAGGGGAAGGCATACCCATCTACATGTCCTGGTCAGTGACAACAATCTCATCCACCAAATCCTCTTGTGATTGTTCAATTCTTTTCCTTTTAGGGCTTGGCTCTGATGGTGGTGATGAGGGACTATTTTCAGGTGATGCATCCAAGTTAATAATCTTGATTGCTCTAGGTGTTTTGAACTTTGGACCTTTTTGTGTAGGAAATTTCATTATTTGCTTTCCCTTTCTATCCTCTTCTTCTTCATCACTACTATAATTTCTCTTCCTTTTGTAAATAGGCAATCTTTCTGTAGGTTGGTAAGCTGGCCTCACTTCAATTGGCCTGGCATCTTGCTCCTGTATGCCCAAATCTAACTCCAAGTTTATCTTTTTGGTCATCAAGGTGCCCATGATTTCTTTGAAGTTTCCCATCAAGAAGTCAATTTTCTTATGATATGGACTGAACTCCATCAATGGATCATACTTTGGATCCATTTTGTACATAATAGCCAATAGCTTGTCATAAGCTACCCACTTCTCCTTGTTCAACTCCTGCCTATTTAGGTCAAATTCATTTCTAATCAAGACTTCAGGGAAGTTGAACTCATGCACAAACTTACCACCTTTTATCATTTTTCTGAAAAGAGAAAAGAATCCCTTAGGATCATGTTGTCGCTTAGGGCCACACCTCAAATGGTATTCCTCAAAAAAATTCCCAAAATGTATCTAGCCTCCCTTTGAAAAAACAAAATCTGACACCACAGTGTAATCTGGGAAGAATGTTCCTTTACCTTTCCCAGTAAGGTTGTCCTCATGGATACAACCAATCTGCCACATGACTTCTGCAAACCCCACTCTTGGTGGCACATTGTACGACAATATATGAGGGGTCCCCTGAAAGCCATACACCCTCAAGACAGTGTTGACTGGGTATGGAATGATATCACCCTAGTTATGGCAAACCTTCAATTCTGGCTTCCTCCCCTTTGGTCTAAGGAAATCATGCAACTCCTTAGGAATCCTCGGTACATTTACCATCAGCCTGGCTCTCAATCTAGAAGCAAAAAAATTGTCAAAATGCACATAACTGGTGTTTTCCCTATTACATGATAAATCTGCAGTCCATACCTGCACCGAAAATCTTTCTCCATTAACCCACTACCTTAACTCCATCTTCTCAGAGAAGAATTCAGCATTCTTATACAAGAACATATACATTAACATGGAATACTTGAAGAATGGAGTGCCTGTATCATTTTTCTGCAACTTTGACAGCCCTTCATGTATCTTTTTGGCCAATAAAGAAGCAAAATCATAAATTACTGAGAAATTAGGGTGTTGTATTTGCACCCCCATAAACATGTAATCAATAAGCATCACCGTGTTGGGGTGAAAACCCAAAATTTGGCACAATGAGTAAAAGGTAGCCAAGAAATGCTTTGCAAAGCAATTCAGTCTGAAAGGTTCTTGGTCATTAGGGCTAATATGGAATTTTGAACCTCCAGCCCTAGCCAAATGAGGTGGGAGCAACTTAGCTCTGAAAAATGATTTCGACCTCCCATATTCTTGCTTCATCTCTTCAAGATCAATAGGAACCAAGAATGTACTAGGCTTACTCAGATCAAAAACCTATCGGAATGCCTCTTTGTTGATGCTTAACAGAACCTTTCCATCATTATCTCGAATCACCCATGTGACAGGGTCATATTATGCAGCCACTTCCCTAAGCAAGTCTATATCAGGGAACACATTCAGTACCACTAAATTCCCCATATCATACATCCAACCATTAGAAAAGGGGTGGGGCAAATTCCTCTGTCCAAACCACAATCTAAACATCTCTAGACCAGTAAGAGGAACCCTAGCATCAACTATGTTAGAAAAATTATATACTAATCCCTCCCCTAGAGTTTTTCCTCGCATCAAAACCAACCCCTTCTTCCTATCATTTTTCGACAAGGGAAATTGATCCACAAAATCATCATATAAGTTTCTACTTAAATAATCAATCTGGCCAGAGTGCTGCTTTGTCGGTGCCATCCTAAGTAAACTAGGGCTTCCTTGCTATTTCAAACTTTAAACAAACTAGGGCTTAACAAAATATGAAATTACAGAACAAAACCTTGAAATTTACCACAATTCAATTAACTTATAGCCCTAAAACAACTATCGACAAGCACACAACAAATTTCTCCCAAATTCAAATTCAGAATAACCAGGAGATACAAAAATGAACTCATGACTTTGTGCTTACATAATTCTTGTTGTAACAATTTGTAACTTCGTCCTTGGCTGGGCAACTGCTCCGCAAAGATGTTTTGAATGCTTTATGATACCAAAAGCAGAAGAAAAATTTATTTATTTCGATCAAACCCTAGTAGTAGATGTCATGTCCGCCATTAAAGCTTACTCACGCGCTGCACGAACGGCTCCAATCAGATTCGATGTAGATTCAAATATTGGTCGTTGATCTTTCACCTTGGTCAGATCATCAAATGACTGCCTTCAAATCAAACTGACATAATCTCCATCGTGGCAACAAGGGGCCCACCATACCACGCATTGCCAATAAAATCCACGTGGCACTCGCCCACGATATCGCAATCAATAAAAACATCACAAATTATGATCACGTGATGGCGGGAAACCATGGATCTTCAACCATCGGCAATCCAGTTCATCCAAAACAGTTGCCAGCTTTGTCTTTAACCATCAAGCACCTTTCCTACCGAGATTATAACAACTATGTTGATTTGAAGCACATGCATCTCATAAACACTTTAGTAACCCGCTACATAATGTATTAAAATCAAATAGATGCATCAAGGTATTTTATCATCCCTTCGGCATCACCAAATGAGACATGTGGCGCTTGCCCGTGATATCGCGATCAACCAAGACAGTGTGGTGGGGTCATTGTAGGATGGCGGGGAACAGCTAAGATCAAACGATGATTGATCAATGGTCATGCGAACTTGTCCCTCTGCAAAATAAAAACATTTATTAAAGGAATAAGGGGACATCACTAGGCTAATGACAAACAATGACATAAGTTGTCACTTAAATTAGGGAGCATGAGACCATCCAAGACTTAGGAGAATAAAATTAAACAAAGGAAATAAAATGATAAAACTAAAGGGGGCCATACCTAGACGAAGCGATGGGACTTAAGATGTTTTAAAAACCCTCCCAAAAAGTAACGGCCGAATAGATCCTTCCTAAGGCATAAGATAATACTAGGGTTTTACATGAAGACAAAGGTAAAACCCCAACCCTAGGCTTTTCCCAAACACCATAGATGACCAGAGACATAAGGCATGATAAAACTTTGAAGTTCCATCAGGTAGATGGTTAAAAGGGTAGAGAGGAGAGAGATGTGTGAGAGAGAGAGAGAGACCTGAGAGAGGGAGAGGGGGTAGAAGGGTGAGACTTCAGAGAGAGAGGGAGGGAGGCAAGGAGTGGGATACAGATAGAGGGTAGAGGGTTTAAGGGTTAAGGGTGTATGGTTTAGGGTTAAGGGTAGAGGGGAGAGAGATAGAGGGAGTGAGTGAGTGAGAGAGACTTGAGAGAGGGAGAGGAGGTAGGAGGGAGAGTCTTGAGAGAGGGAGGGAGGGAGTGGAAGAGAGATAAAGGATAGAAGGGTTTAAGGGTTTAAGTATTTAAGGGTTAAGGGTAGAGGGCTAAGGGTAAAGTGGAGAGACATAGGAGTGAGAGAGAGATTAGGAAGGGAGAGGGGAAGAGGGGAAGAGGGGAAGAAAAAACCCATTAGGTCTACACATGGATAAAAATTCATAAAATCAAATCTCCCATACATATTTTGTTGAAACCTAGGCTTGAACCTCTCATTCCACATGCTTTTCTTCACAAAACTCTTGAGGACAGTAGCTATACCTTCTTTATTTCTCATCCTACGCCCTATTCATGCATCCTTCAATTACAACAATATCCATGGGGCCTCTTACACAAGCTACAGTAATCACAAAAAGTGTAAGAGCCCCTTTATATCATGTTTGGACTACAAAACCCTCAAAAACATGATAACTGGGTTGTATGCAAAGAAATGAAGCTTTCTAACTCAAATCAGAGCCTTAAGCCCTCAAATCATGTTCAAATCAAAGCTAACACATATATTCATGACTTGGAATTGATTTCACATCAAAATATGGCTGCATGTGACCATATAATGCTACATAACAGGAAAAATATAGAAATTTTGAAGAAAAACACATATTTTTGAATGTCAAGAGCTTGTATTTTAAATCCTCAACCATCAACAACCATTACAATGATCACTTTATGCCTTTTAAAGGCCTTTACACGTCAACCACTAAACAACCACCTCTACAACTAAATTGTTAATCTTTTATGATCACATGAAACATAAAACACACTAATTTAGAGGTTGTTAACATTGCTATTGAAATGTTTTAATTTTTTGACCTTTCAAACATTAAAAATTACGTTAAATTAATTATGTAATGGCATAAAAATTAAAAACATCATGAATTAATTATGTAACCACATAATTCAAATATAATTCTATCAAGAAATTAATATCAAATAGATAATATAATTGCATAACTCATACATTTCAATGTCATTGATCTTCTTCTTAATCCAACTCTTTGTCTGTATCATCCAATCCAAATTTGACATTGTAAGGATTGGTCATATCATCATCATCGTCATGGATATCAGTTTCAATAATGTCATCATCCCTGGATATCATCTTCATGAACATTAACTCCTACATCATCATGATCTAGTTCCTCCTCTTTGACATCTTAGTCAGGACATCATCAACTAAGCGTTGATCTTGATCATCATCTACATCATCTTCTAGTTCTTGTATCTTCTTCCACCACATTATACTTTACGGCCTTCCTCTTGATCATGTCTAACAACAAATGACCAACCTGGTTTACCTGGAACCTCTGAGTAAAATACCTGCTCACATTGGCTTGGAAGAACATAGGGCTCATTTCCAGCTCACTCGATCGACCTTGTATTAACCATGGTAAATCCATTATCATGTTCAATAACAGTTCTCTCAAGATCATTTTCATTCAATCGTAGCCTGTACCATAAGACAACGAACAAAATTAATCTGAAGTACTTAGCGTCACACTCAAGTATATCATCCAAAATCCCATAGTATCAATTTTATGAGACTTCTAGATGTATGTTGCTTCTAGATGAAACATTAGTCACCTAAAAGACTGCAGTTATACCAGAATCACAAGTTTTCTTCATGTCATCCAAAATTTTGATTCAAAATTTACGACCATTGCACCACATAGCCTTGTGGTGTTTCACCTACAATATGTCAAACATCTAAAAATTATTGCAATATCGTCAGTTGATAAACATATTTATTTTTGGCCGAATGTATGCAAAGAAAACAATCTCAACATATATATACACCAATATAATTGAAAATAATTAAATAATATGGATGATTAATATATTTATACGCACCTATTTATCTCTTAAACCATATGCTAAATCAATTTCCCTTTGTGTAACATTGGAATCTCCATTACAATGAGCTTTTTTAACCAATGAAGCCACACCTTCCCATGTTAATGCGCGACTAGATTGTTGACATCGTTCAATCCATACCATCATCCAATCAAGATTGTTTGCGACGTAAAAATGTAGTGCATCCCACTCTCGACCAACTGTATCAAAAAAAATTGAAACTCACAAACAACATATAATTAGTTAAATACCACAGTATACGACCTTAATTTATAATTGATGTATATTGAAGATTAAAAAATAAATAATTACAATATACATAAAAACTATATGTAAAATGTATTCCAATTAATCTCCATGACCATCTTATAATTACCTCTCACTTTCTTATATCTACCTTTCTCCATCAGGTACTCCCCTTCAAATTTGTTAATGGAGTTGGGATCCCAAATGCGATCTACATGGATCTTTGTTGCAAACTTAGGAAGATATTCACTAATGTACACCATGGTCTAGTATACCATATATCCCTCCACCATAGAACCCTAGGATGTGCTCTTTTCTAACCAAAGCCTTCAAAAATTTCCAAGTGCCCTCCTCAACCATCCACATTGACCTTGTGTGTACAGTCCACACAATTCAATCTCTCAACTTATGTGTATATGAGGTAGTGTTTCTTGTGCATTGAAAATGTCGAAGGTAAACACTTTTGCATTTGGCCAATTAGACGAGAATTTTCTCTTCCAATAATTTATATTTCTTTATGGATTTCTTTAGATGATAGCCATCTACAAGTGATTCAAGGCACAAATATATTAAATCTAGATTTAACAAAAATATACAGTATATTGCATAACAAGTAAAACAAATTGAAATTATAAGATGTATACAATGAATTGAGAAAATCTCGCTACTTACCTCATGTATTTTCCAATATCATATATAACTTGCTTGACATTGTTGTCTGTTGTCTCAGAGAGAAGAGGTAGAACGTACTGCAACAATTATAAAATGATCTTTTCATTATTTTTCCAAAAGTAGTAAACATAATACACTAAAAAGTACATGCATTATACAAGTGTATATAATATACCAAAATAATTACCTTAATGAAGGTATGCCAATCATTCATTTTCATCACTGACCCAAATTCACCTTTCTTTGTTATTATATTGTTTATATTCGCAGCAAATCCTGTGGGAAATTGAATTTTTCTTATGACTTTTTTTATAGCATTGCTTTGTTGCTCCGTTAATAACCAAGGAAGGGAACTTATATTAATTTGGTATCCATCGCTATTTAATTGAATGAAATTTTTCATTACATGATTGGCTTCCTGAATGTCACTACAAATTTTGACAATTTTTTCTTTGTCATGCCTTCCATCCAATATTTTCCATAGCTTTTATGTTATATTCTTTCTAATATGCATTGTATCAAAAAAATGCACAATTTTTAGTTTCTCATAGTAGGGCAACCTACTAAATTGTCTGGGATAACTTTTCAGTCCCTGTGGAATTCGGCCATTAATGCCTTGACGACCTTCATGAAGCATATAAGTTAAACAAATTAACAACGACAATCATTGTCAATTACAGCATGAGTAAACACAACACAATATAAAAATATAAATTCAAAACATATCATATATGATAGATAAACAATTTGATCTGATGTATAACCTTGACGATTAATTATATTATATTCCAACTTCCATAGGCGAGGTGTCATTCTTCGTGGTTTTGATGTAGTCTCTTTTTTCCCATTCAAAAGATGTTTTTCAGTAGTTTGATACTTATGATTTCTATGGAGGAAGTGCCTATACTCATCAAACACCTGCTTTCCTGAACTTGTTGAACGACGATATTTCATCTTTGGACACAAATTGGACATGCAAATTTTCCCTTTGTTTGAAGACCTACAAGATCATATATAATTGGATTAAATATGTCATTTTTTATAATTATATAAAATGAATAGATTATTTTACAAACATGCATGATATCTACTTCATAAAATTAAATATTGTTAAAGTGTAGTTGAATGTTATAACATACCACAAAAATGTGTTAGCCTTGGGGCATCATGAATTGTCCATACAAGCATTGCATGGAATTGAAATTGTATTTGTCCTATTGGTCTAGAGACGTCATACATAGTGACGCCATTCCATAACTTTAGTAACTTGTCGATAAGAGACTCGATATATACATTCATATCTTTAACTTGGTACTTACCTAGTTGAATGAACATAAACATTACATAATTATTATAACCATTTTACTGTAATATATATAAATTAATGTACATGACTATTGAATGAAAAAAATATGTCATTATAAACAAATAAGACAAATGAGATGCTACTACGTTAAAGAAAATTGATGTAAACAAACATTGAACAATCATTGACAACATTATGTGCTCGCTCTTTATTGACATCCATGGAGGAATGTTATTGTTGATAACAAAAACAGGCCACATCGAGTAAATAGATCTCAGCTCTCCAAATGAATTAACACCATTCGTTCCCAATGAAAGCCTAAGATTACGAGGTTCTTCTTTAAAGTGTGGCAATTTTTCCCCCATGTCCCTAAATGCAGAACCATCTACAGGCATTCGAAGAATGTCATCTCCACTTCTATTCTGTGCATGGTAATCCATAAATTGCACTAAGCTTTCGCACCTAAATAATCGTTGCATACGTGGAATAATGGGAATATAACGAAGAACCTTGCGAGGCACCTTTTTTATTAGTTGATCTATTTGATATCTACTGATATAAAATTCTGGGAATTCTATTGCAAATTCATGTTGTTTATGATATATAATATGATCATTAGGACATGCATCTATTGCTTGATACTCCATTCCTATATCTTTCATAATGCTAGATAAATCTCGGTATGAGCGAGGTAAAATATTTGATGGTGGTAACAAAAATTCACCAATCAATCTAGAACAAAAAATAATTTGTTAATATAAAGAATATTAATGGTACATATTTCATCATTTATTTACTAGTGATGAACTAACAACAATTAAAATAGATGAAAAAAGATGGCATATATGACATACCTTAACATCTGTGAGATTGCTATGTTTGATAAACCTTCCATAACCTTCAAGTTCAACAGTAACAATACAGTAGAGAGAAGAGTTGTTTGGGAGCCTTCATAAAGGGGCTCGTATGCCTTCTCAAGTACAAGTAAATCATGAACATCATCAAAGTCATCTTGATCATCATGATCAGCTCTGCCACTAAATGTGTCATGGATCAACATATCTGTACCATCATCTTCAACTGTGTTTTTTGGCGCATGATCATCTTCTTCCATAGGATCATTAACTTCATCTTCAATATTCACAGCTCCATGTTCGTCCACTTGCAAAACCACATTCTTCGGGTCGTGATAATCCATATCATGTGTCCTAGGGTGCCCCACCTTTATAATAATGATAGATACAAATAAACCATGATCATGATCAAGTGATTTTATATATATATATATATATATATATATATATATATATATATATATAATGTTAAAACTATATAAACATTTTCAAATTCAATCAATATAAACACATATAATGAACAACTTACCAATGGATGATAATCATGCCCCCCTTCAATGTGACCATGTTGCCTACAATGTTTCTCACCGCAGATTAAAAGTCATCTCATCTTTAAGCCCTTGCAATTATTAAAATAAAATAATATTTCCATCACCCTTTCTTTTCAATCTAGCCCACAATCTATCAAGTGTCTCTTCATTTTGTTTTGACTAATATTATCTGACATGATTTTTCTTTACCAAGTTTGACTATTTAGATCTTCAAAAAATATCAAACTCACACTCCAATAATTTTTATTCATAGACAGGTAACAAAATCTAATAATTCTGATATTTTACACCCAAAAAAAATGGCATGCAACCACCCCTGCAAAAGAGAAGATAGTCTGAAGTTAATGACCCCAAACAACACTTTAAAATGCTAATTCCAAAACTTATTAAATTCTGATTTTACTATGATTTCCAACTGTTAGACTCCTAAAATCATAATATTGAACTTGATCGCAAACTTCCTACAACGATGGAAGTAGCGAGCTAGTAAGAGCAAATGACTCATTCCTAAGGAGAAACAAGTCAGAATCATCATTGCTAATGTCAATACAGATTTATCCTTTTAGTTAAAGATGCAATGTGTCACTCTTATGATGAGGTTATCCCTAGGGCCCTCAACATTGAGAGAGCCCTAATCACACAAGGAAGCACACACTAGTAGAATTTGGCAAATAAATGACTAGGTGACTAAAACTTTTAGTCACAACAACTAAAAATAACTAAATTCTGCTCATTTTTTGCAACTCAACTATAAATGAGTAAATAATTTACTAGTTTGGTCATTGATTAAAAATTATTTAGTCACACAAATAAAAATGACTAAATAGTTAGTCATTTATTTAGTCACAATCTATTTGAATAAATAATTTAAGGAATCAAGAATATAGCCCGCCAAAATACTCTAAAACTTTAATAAACATACCCTAAAACTTTTGTCAAAATCTTATTTTCAAGCATAGCCCACCAGAATGGAGTTTTCATTTTAATAAACATACTCTAAAACCTTCGTCAAAACATTATTTTCAAGCATAGACCGCCAAAATGGAGAAGTGTTTCAAAGAAAGAATGACAGAAATGTAAAGGAGGAGATGTGAAAGAAGGCAATAGGATTCATTGTTACTTATCTCATTCTTGCTCTGCGCAACAAATCTTACATTGTTCTTGCTACTATTTATAATCTAGGTATTTACTTGACATATATTTGCATAATCTCAAATTCCTTCAGAGACTTTTGATGTATCAATGTATCTTATATAGGGTTTAGAATGATTTCTTTTAATTAAAAAAATAAATAAATGATGTATTTCCCTATAATTAGATAATGTGGAGATCTAAATCTGCCAGAGCACACTATCCTTTTTGGCACTGTATTCATTACTCCAGCTACTAGGGTTTTGCATGTGACATCTTTAATATCTTCATGACTGTGGCTTTTAAATAGATCTTAGTCTTTGCTTTAATCCTTTTCATGGTAACCCTTTAATTCCATAATCCACCTTCAATCTCTTCTAAGAACGTTGTTTTAAGCTAGACTACATAGTATGCATATAAAGCAAGTCCTTCATACTTGTCATTGTTCCAAACCACCACTCACTACCTTGCTTAAAATGTTGCCTCCATAAGCACAATAGCATGTTTTAAAATCATGGTTGCCAATGATTGACCATTAAGGTCACCACTTTCATCAAGATACAATGAGATTTTTGTCTTCAAACCCAAGGCATTATGCAAGATAACATTGTGAATTGTTTGTTGTGTACGATTTAATTTTTCTTACACATTTACTGCTTTGCTAACTTCCTTTAAGACTGGGTATTGCACTCTCAGCTGCAATCTCAAACAGCTCACTCACTATCACTTGAAGATTCATTTCATGAGCATCCTTCTATAAAATCAAACTTTTCCCTATAGACTGCCTACTTACTACAAGGGACTCATTGTCGCCATTGTAGTTCTTAAGATTCTTCAACCTTATTGACACTACTTCACAGTCCACAAGGCATTATTCACTATTCTCCCATCTTTGATGAGTCTCAAAACACTGCTCAAACATGCAATCCACTACCTCCATTATACATTAATGGCTAGAAGAAACATTGAACCTATGATTACCACTGTTACTTCATTTGGACAATCATTCCCTGATTGCATTTGCCTTGTCTAATACTACCAAAATCATTTGAAAACCCTTAAGGTTAGGAAGGGGGTAAGGAAACTCACTATTAAAATCTCGACTTTACTATACAAGGTTTGAGCTTTATTATCTTGTCACTGCTCAGCCTCTTTTTGACTGTCACATCTCAAGTGACTGTCATTCTTCTTACCATAGATTGTATTTACAAATGTCACTAAGCTACATAGTGTGCTTGTTATTGGCTACAATCTTTAGATTGCAAGATTTTGTTATTAGCTACAATGTCTCATTCTTTCTGGTATTGCAACCTCACTAATCTGCTAGAGTTATTGTTTATGTTTCTACGGAGGCCTAAGGTTTGTACCCTAATCATGCTCTTACCAAGCTCGCTGGTATTAAAACAACCTTAAATCTTGGGTCAGAAAATTAGTTGTCTTGACAGTTGTGGTATGATCTTGGATTGTATCCTAGAGTGTGTGGAAGTTTGTGTTTGATCATTACATGTAAACTTGATCGTGAAATGTATCCTATATATATGGGTCTTGCTTTTAATACTTTCCATAATGGTTATTAGAAGATCACATTATTATAGTTTACGGTAACCCAAGATTGCATTCAAGTATGTAACAAACTTGGTTTGTAGTTTAAGCTATACACTTTTAAGTAACATTCATAAGGTTTAGAAAATCTTGATCACTCTCTAGAATAGCCCATTAAACATGGGTTGTGCTTGAATGCACTACATAATTGATATAACACAACCATTTTGCATATCAACCAAAGTTATAGGCTCTTTATTGCAACAAGAGGTAATCACTCTTGGATCATGCTATAATTACATTGTAACCTGTTAAACTTGAGACAACCTAAATGCACCCAATGATTATTGACACCTACATTATACAACCTGAATTAACTACATTATATGAGTGCCTCCATTTCTATTACAACATAGCCACATTAAACTTGGGTCACACATGAATACATCTTGTATTTATTATAGCACAATTGTGCCACATGACCAATAGAGTTATGGATCGCATAATTACAGTCACAAGAATTTGTTCCTTGGTTGTGATCTTATGGTGATTCCACACAACAAAATCTAGACATGAAATTCTCAAAACCCTAAACCTCTAAAAATGAAATTTGATGACATGTTGCTTTAAAATATGATTTTCAAACCTAGAACTACAAATCTGACTTCACAACTGAATTCTGCAAAAATACAATGACTACCCTCAACCTGGCAATATCTTCTTGATTTTTTTCTGATTTTTCCCAAAAAAATTGTCCTTAGTTCTCCATAAACTGTCTCAAGTAGAGAAAATTCACAAGTATAGCAAAACACTGTCTCAATAAATCAGCGAACTCACTTTTCTTTATGTCGGCCACAATTTGATTTTTTTCTTATTTTTCATGTTTGTCAAAATTTTGACGAAACTGCTAGTCGAAATTTTGACGAAACCTAGGTTCGTCAAAATTTCGACGAACGTTGGGATAAAATTTTTAAAAATTGAAAATTACACATCAAATTTTACAAGCACTTGACAATACATCAAATTATACATATTTCGTCAGAAATTTTCGTCGGATTTTGCAGTCAAATGAGTTAGTGATAGATTTGGCCTCATATGTCCAATTTGGACAAAAAAAAAGGAAAAATCGACTCTCTCGAACCTTCTAGATGGAATGGTTAGCTTAGATTTGTGCCAACAAGCTCTGATATGAACCTACAATAAAGAGCCAAAAATGGAACCCCCCCAAAATCTGGAATTTCTCTCTTCAGAAAAAGACTATCTAATGGCACCCAACTCGCTCTAATACTATGTAAGAAATTATAAAAGGAAAAAATAGGATCAAGAGACCAAAGATAGCACAAAAGAGAGAGAGAGAATATGATGATTTTATTCTCATTATGCATGAATATGTTCAATTCCAAGTATGTACAAGGCTTGCTTATAAAGGCAAGCTAGTGTTGATGATGTTTTCTGCACAGCAACTCAGACAGAATATAATATCCTATCTCTCTTGAAAGGTAAATCTCTATCAGCAAGCCTCAAGAGATAACCCCAAGGTTTCTAATGTCAAGTCTTGACAATGCATAAACAACTCAGTGATAAATGTGAAAATGTTGGTAATCACAATGGGACCTTACTACAAGCAAAATACTGAATTTTAAATTTATCAGATCTAGCAATATGATGATACTTCAATCCTAAATTTAACCCAATGATAAAGAAATAACAAAAGATAAAAGGTTTCAAAGAGATTTCTAAATTTACTACTAAACCTAAGATTAATAATGCAAATGACAAACACTCGAAATGGACCAATCCCTCAAAACTGATTTCTTCTTGACCTAGATGGATCCACAATCTTATAGAAATAGTGCAATCTTCTAAGGTGTTAAGATTTTCAAATCATGAACATTCATTCAAACAACCATGTTGCAATTGAAATGAATAAACCCTCACAATTGAACTAAGCACAATGAATATAAAGTCTAGGATAACTTTGCAAAGCAACTAAAAATTAGTTGGTTGTGAAAAGTATGGACCAGGGATTGCTGCAACACTTCAAATATTAAACCATAAACATCATTGAATCAGATCTAATTCTAAATATCAACTTTCATCAAAGCAGTTCTAAAGATAGAATAGCAAGAACCATGCAAGATAAGAAGAACACAAGTATGGCACCAAATCACAATGTCATTACTTGCATCAAATTATCCACTATAGCAACAATTCCATCTTTCTGTTACAATATTTGCTTGAGAACAACTACTTTCTAACTCTTGCTCTACTTAATTCACTTCTACACTAGTTATCTCTCTATTCGTCTATGTCTAAGTCTAGCCCTTACAAATGAGGCAAAATGCCATATTAATAGAAAACCCCCAAAACATGTCAGCCTAGTTAGAGTTTTACAATAATAATTAGCCACAAGTCAGCCAAGAAAAATTCAAAATGAAATAAAATATGCATTAAATGCATGAACTTCATCCAGGTCGGCCTGGGATCTCCAATGCAACTCGAACCAATGCATGCAAAATAATAGGGAAGCACAAATCTCGATGTAGCCCAATCATTAACTATCTTCCCCTTTGTCCTTATTCTAATCCAACATTTCATGCACCTTCAAAAGCACCCTATCTAAGTCGGCCACAGATGGTAAAGGAAAAACCTTAAGTTGACTCTCAATTGATGTAATTTCTTCCCTTGATTGTTTTACCGACTTATCCCACTCAACCTTATAAGTTAGGTACTTATCAATGACAACAATGTAGGTAGCCGCATCATCTAACTAGTGTTCAGTAATAGAATCATCACTGACTGGAGCATAAACATCATGCCACCACTTTCTCAACTACTCCAAACTCAAATATTTGGGGGAAATCTTCCTTCTCCCTGTCATAATCTCAAAAAAGCAATGCAGCCATTATAGACACCAGTTAGGGTATCATCGATTTGCCTCCTCTGCTTGTAAATCTTCTTCAGAACCTTTTTCCTGATTTGCAAAGCCTCAA
>VDFB02336985.1:0-11973 GCA_007258455.2 Sequoia sempervirens | reverse complement strand
AAATATAATATAAAATATATATTAAAAAATAATATAAAAAATATGTAAAATTAATAAATTTACATATTTTTTATATTTTTTTTAAAATATATTTTATATTATATTAAAAATTATATTATATTTATATAATATATAATAAATTTATATATTTTTATAATATAATTTTTAATATAATATTTTTATGTTATTTTTTACTATATAATTTATATTATATATAAAAAGAGGGTTTTCATATATAATATAGATTATATATTAAAAAATAACATAAAAATATATTAAACAACTTTGGTCTCTAACTCCGAAATTGTCTCAGCCGGAAATGCCTCACGCCTGAAAAATACTCCAGCAATTATAATGCATTGAATGATAACCACCTCCTTGCAAACCGTTAGATATTAGGTATCTAACTATTTAGACCGCCTCCTCATCACCGCTTGTAGCAGATCGACTTTACCAACGTGGCTGTCAGCTCATTCTTATCCTTATCTTTAGCACCATTGTTGTTCACCGACTGCAGGAGATTAACCGCTCAGATCAGTAGATAATGATCCACTGCAGTTCTTTAACTGTATTCATAGGCCTATTCAAACCCTCATTTCTGTGGTTGATCTGCAGGTTTTTTTTTGTTTTTTTGTTTTCAATGCTTCATTCACATTTCATAGCCAAGTCTGATAATCAGGCTGACGTTTGATTACTACTATAGACTGTTCACCATGACACTTTTTATTGATGTTGTGATAAACATTATGTGTGGTTTTCTGTGATTTTTGATGTTTGTAGCCGGTGGGGAGTTTGGGAAAGAAATATATGCATTTAACTATAGTTACACTGTTTTTCTTTGAATTTAGGCCTCTGTCGCTTACATAAGTATGTATACGACTGAAATTTGGATTGGATTGTAATCTATATACTAAATTTGATGTTTGTGGTGCTTCATGATTATCAAACAAACGCATTGCACTATTTTTCTTCGATTTTGAGCTTATGTGGCATACCCATGTCTGTATTTGACCGATATCTAAATTGGGTTTTAACTTATATACTAGATACATAAATATTCCAAGTTTTCCTGCACGATTTGATGCTGTATGTGTGTGATAAATGGACTTGTGGACCTGGTTCTATAGGATTATTGTCCAGTATCACATACCCGCACCTGTAGTCTCGTGGGCTGTGCTTGTTAGTGTATATATTTGTTATCTTTGGGTGATGCATGTGGAGTTCTGGTGTGTACACATTTTGGTACAGAATGCATTTGCTTTCCTCAGATAGTTCTACCAGAATGCATTTGCTTTCCTCAGATTGGTGTCACTACTGTTAAATACTGTCAGAAATATGTTACTTTAGTTATCTACATAGTTAGCAACTGGATTTAGATCAGTCATTTTCCTAATTAGGAACCGGATTCTTTTAAGTTTCGATAATTTCTTTTATCCGGTGTCTCAAGAATTTAATAGTCCTAAAACCCTTATATTTTCAGATCCACTATTCCTTTACTATAAATAGATTGAAGCAGTAGCTGTGGGAAAATTGGTTTTCTGCTATGGTAGGGTTTCCTAATATTTTCCTGCAAACTCTGGCCATTGTTTCTTATCGTCATCATTGACAGCACTACAAAATTTGTGCAGAATCTTGAGTTAAGTCACTTGCCATGGTTTCAGTGAGCTATATGTTTTGAAATCTGTATGTGGACAGACCGTTCTTTTATTGTGTTTTTTTCATTCTAAAAAATTCTGCTGTTATCTTTTAAATGAAGGCATTTGGTTATCGGGCAAGTTATCTGGAGCCAGGAAACACACTTCAGTCAGTCGAAACGTTCCTCGTCCCATGGCTTATAGATTTGTCTTTTTTTCATTTAAAAAAATAAATTTCCAAAACTCAAAAGCCAAAGTACTATTTCTAATTTAAAAAACCCTTAAAGCGTATAAGATTTTGCTTAAATACAAGTATTCATTGTAAGAGAAATTTGAGATCAGCAATATAAATATGGTTCCACATTTCTGATTCAGAGAACTATATGAGAAATATAAAGAAAAAAATCATCTCTCCCAGGGCACTAACATTTAAGAATATAAATAAAGAATATCAAACGGAATTCGTTATTTGAATAACTCAACTATACACAGTGGCAGCAGTAGTCATTAACACGAGAAACAAGTAGCCACAACGTCCTGCTGCGCACGAGAAACAATGGCATTTTGCAGCGCACCAGCTGAGGCAGAATTTGCAGCATTTAAATTTTATGAGATATATCTTTAAACCCTAGAAACCAGCCTAATTTCCCCACCACAATACTAACTCTGTGCAAGTTCGCACCTCGACAACATGACATACTCAATATACTTATGTACATAATAGATAGAAGGTACCTAATCCCTCCCAATATTTTCAGGTCACTGAATGCGTTCTGCAGAATCAATATTTCTTGGTGGTTAGTTCAAAGGCCTTATACTTGTGAAGAATTGACTACATAATGTGCGCGTCCTCGTACCTGCAAGATTGTACAGCTTCCAGTCTTGCACCTGTTAGACATTATAATCCATGCATTCTCATGTTCTACATAAAAAGGAAAAATATCTTCTATAGAATTCCTCTCTCATACACCCGACCTGTCAACTGAAAATTTATTCATGGTGAATACGAGGATATGGTCAACAATGCCCAAGACAAAAAATGTGCAGAGATTATAGGAAAGATATTATAAAATCATGCCAAAGCATTAACTTTCCCCTACTGCTGCTACTTCAATCTGTTCACAGTGGACGAAACGTGGAAGACATGTAATTCCAAACGTGGAAGACATGCATGCTTTCAATTTTGTAAAAAAAATGATTTAGAGTACTTGTAGGTTTGTTGCGCTTGGTCAGGAGGGTCAATATGAATTATACACAAAGCATGTCCTACTAACAAGGCTTCTTGTGATTTATGCTCATATAGAATAAAAGATATGTGGAACCCAAGGTACAATATACTATCAAAATCAATAGACTATCGTTCGTTAATCAATTATTAATAGGATAATTAACAAGAAGTATTAGGTATCACTCCAATTATATAAAGAATATTTTGATATTTGCATCAGGTTCAAGTATGAAAGCGTCATTCATGAATTCGATCCTTACTTCAATTATAGAGTTACACAGGTGCATGCCTTTTCTTGCCTTTGTCATGCATTGTATTTAATGGAACTACGCAAAAAAAGGTTTGATTGATATATGAGGACATTCAACAAAAAGCAACAATTATGTATAGATCTCTGTAAATCATCTTCACACATGAGACTTATTTAGATTCACATTATACTATTAGCATTGATTAGTGCCAGGTAATATATTCATCACTCTTTCTCTTACTTTACTCTTCTTTGGTTGCGCATTGGTATTTCTAGCCCCATAGAACAATATAATGAAACATTGATCAACATTGATTTTATTTTTATAATTAAAAATTATTTATTATCTTTGGACGATGAACGCCGACATTGACTGTGTTATGTCCTTTATTAACTCGCCATACACAGCTTCTGTACGAGACACATCCTCTGTACGAGACGCATCCTTAACTCGCCGTAGACACATTTTGCTTAAGTCCTTCATTTATACTCTTTTAACCTACTATGAAGCCAAATATTTTGCTTCCTTAAGTGTACGGTGCACACCAAATTTTTCTAGTTATATTTTGTGGTTTCTCTCAAATGACTTTTTCATTGGTGCTAATTGAAATTAGAATGAAAGTTACGACCAAGATCATAATAATGAATACATTTAGGTTTTAACATTATGACATCCTTTATTCCACGTAGTTAAGTATATAATAGCATAATTAATATACAATATATATTTTATATAATTAAAAAAATAGAAATAATATAATTATTAATTATTATATTTAAAAAAAACTATTGAATACATATATAAAATGATTATAATTCAGAATTAATAATTATTATAATTTTGTATTTTACAAAATTAAATTATAATCAAAATTAGTAATTAGTAAATGTATAAAAAAAAATAGATCAAAATTTATCTAATTGACATTCCACACTTCTTCGGCGTACCTATTGCACACTAAGGTGCACTTGCTAGTTTCTACCCATTTGATCACGATTTCACATTATTAACGCACTGTCTTGCCAGCAGATTTGATCCTTTCTCAGTGTCTCTCTTTTACATAATCTTCGATTTGCCATTCTGATAACTTATCTGGCAAACCCTAAGCCCGATTCCGATCATTGATATCTTGTTTGTTTCACTTCCTATTCCATTTTATTCCAATGGCCACAGATGAGCAGATTAGCAATGCTTTTCAGGAAATCGCACCGCCATCTACATCCGCATCAAAGAAAGTGCCCTTCGATGTGTTCATTAATCATCGGGGTACTGACACCAAACACACGCTGGCCTCTTCCATCTACACTACCCTCCATGGCATGGGACTTCAAGTATTTCTGGATGTAGAGGCGCTTGAACAGGGCGATTTCATACCATCTGAAATACAAGAGGCCATGCGCACCTCTTTCCTTCATATTGCCATACTTTCACCCAATTATGCACAATCTCCATGGTGTTTGGCTGAGCTGTCATTTATGCTCAAAACTGGCGGCACAACCATTCCTGTCTTCTTCAATGTTGACCCTAGTGATGCACGCTACGGGAAAGGACCTTTTGCTGTTGCGTTTGCCGAGCATGAAAGGAAGAATAGATATACTTCAGAGAAGCTCCAGGATTGGAAAGAGGCGTTGCACAAAGTTTCATTTCATTCTGGCCAAATCCTGAAGGATAATGAGTAAGTACAATCGTTCTCTCCCATTTGTACGGATTTGATCTTTATTATGGCCTGTAGTCATTTTTGCCTATCAATTCCTGGACTATCTTTGAAATATTCATTAAGGTTTTTATCTCTTTGTTTTAATATTTCTAATATAAATGGTATTTTCATATCTTTACTAATTATTAAAAAAACTGTAATTAAACTATCTTACAGAAATGTCATTTCGTTCCCATATTACGGTACTTTGTTTTCCTACCCCCTACATCTAACCTTCATTCCTCTCCTATTTTTTCTCCTCCGTCACCTCTTAACTCTCTCCAACAAACTTTGAAGATTTGGACTAAAAGTAGATCCAAACAAAAACTCGGTAATATCTTGAAAATGTTTGAAATCCCTTCTATTCTTCTTATGGAATGAAAAGCTATGGCCTCCACGATATTCCAACTAAGCTGCAATAACTATTCAGTAGATTGTAATAATTTTCTCCATCCCTTTGGAATAATATTCTCAACATCAGTATTGAAATTGGGGAAAATGTACTATCTTGTACGGTATCCTACTCTTATCCTATTTAAATTATCTTTCCTCTCTTCCATTGAGCTTGTTTCTCCCTATTCATCATCCAAGCAAGTCTTTGAAAGTTTATGGTTTTAACAATTTTTTCATTAGCCAAAAATATATCACAATGTTTTAGCTTCATATCTTCAATATCTTATGTTTTAGTAGTGTTTTAGAATATAGAATACCCATTTCTTTCCCTGTGAGATGTTGGGGAGATTTAATGTCAATCATTATAGGATTCTATGGATGCGCATATTCACTAGTTCCCTTGATAACAGAATAATCTCCCAAGTGGGAGATATTAATTTGGTTTTCTAACTGCCCATTCCTTTGTAATGGTTGAGGATTGCTAATGATGATGATGATGATGCCATCTGATGAAGCCTGATTTCTATTTCATGCATAGATTCGTTCTTATTAGATTCACCATGTCCTTGTGCTACACTTTGTGACATCTCTAGCTCTTCAATATTAGACATCTTTCAATATATTTCAACATTATTTAGGAGTTCATTCATCTTTTAATTGGGTTTGTGAGAAGAGGAAGAGTTCTCCGATATTTTCAATCTATCATTTAAATTTTAGTTTTAATCAAAACTAATAACATTCATTGCTCCATTCATATTTTCTTCTCAATAACATTTTTTAAATCCTCAAACTCATTATAACCTATTCCATGCCCTTCTTAGTTTATCAATGAAGCTTTTAGGATGCTAGAAATTCCATTCACCACAACACATTCCCATATCATCCATATCTTAATTGACCTTTTCAAATGTATATTTCTTCAATAATGAGAAATTACGTGAGCTTTATTGTGAGAGCAAGGAATTCATGCTTTTCGAGATCCTGAAAATGGTACTTGTCAACTAAATGCATTTATCTAATTGCTTCTAAGAAAGCAATCCTAGAAGGTACTATGTGGGGTAACCTATATGGCTTGACTATAGTCACATGCATACTAATTAAGCTGTATTTTGTATAAAAGAATTATCTACTCAATTTTTCTTTTAGTTTCTTTCTAGATGCATTTCATAAGGGTTTTTAAAGTCCGCTACTTTTTGTGTGAACTTGGGTCCACATTCTCCCAATTTCTTTTATAAAAGATTAATGAAACAGGGGTTGAAAAGTACAATATGTTATGTGTGATACCTATCCATATGGATAGGATAGTATTGTACTGGTTTCAATTGATGTCTAGGGAGATCTGGGTATATATATGTTATTTCCTTTATTATCCCACTTTTTAGATAAAGAATGCACAACAATATTACATAGGACTTGATGTGGTTTTTGACAACCAACTTATACACATCATGAAGCATGTATGGTGGAATGGAAGATGTTCCCTCGCTTGGAATTTGGGAAGCCTCGAGAGTCTTTTGTGAGGTTTACCAGAATCCTTTGATTGACCCATCAAGGGGTTTGTAGTGAATAATTAGGAATCATTCAAATGAAATAGGGGTTCATTTAGTGAGAATTGGTCACTATTAGCAAGCACCAACTTCCTATTTCAGTTTTAAATGCATTGATTATCTTTGTTTTTAGATAGAGTTGTTAGATGGTTAGATCAAATAACATAAAAATCCAATGATATAACGAAGTACAATGGAAATCAAATGAAAACGAAAAGGAAATATATCACCAAGAGTCTCCATCTTCCATGATTGATCTTCGTTACACCTTCTTGCTTGCTGGATAATGTTGTCCTCAGATTTATACTTTGAGCAATCTAAAATGCCTAAGCCCTACAACAAGATTCGAAGGATTTGATATGCCTATGACTATTGCCAATGTCTAAAAGTCAATGCCTATGCCTAGAATAAATGCCAATATTAATCAAATGCCTATGACAATGAATAAGTGAGAGTAAATAAATGCCTATAGTAATTACGTAAAATGTCAAGATATGAAAAATGAGAAGGAAAGGGCATTTTATAGAAAAGGCCATTTCGAACGGACGGACGAGATAAATTAGTGATGAGACCCTAAAACGAACGATCTAGATTAAACCTGAGAATCCCTAATTAGGGTTAGGGAAAAATCCTTAATCGAACGGTCGGAATAAAATCGGATCAACGGTGGAGAATAAATGAGGAAATTAATTAGATAATGAAGATTTTCAAAAAATCAAGAAGATAAGATTGCCTGATTTGCAAGATTCGAAAAATCAAAGAGATAAGATCGCCTGATTTGCAAGATTCGAAAAATCAAAGAGATAAGATTCAGACTGAAGATAAGATTTGGAAAATCAAGAATCTGCCCGATTACTTGATTTTTGGAAGATTAATTACTAATTTGAATTAAAATAATTCAAATTATGGATTTCGAGAGATAATAAATAATCTTTTTCAGATTATTTATCAAAAAGGACTGACAGTTAGGATTGACATGATATTTTAAATAATTTAATTTATTTAAAATGAGAAGAATATGAAATTAGCAATTAAATAATTAAATTTAATTATTTAATTTAGCAGATAAGATTAATTAATTAAATAAATTAATCAATTTATTTAATTGGACAGTTAGTGATGTATTAAATAAATAAATAAAATTTATTTATTTAATAGTCAAGGATAATTAAACACAGAAAGGGAAATTAAATAAATTAAGAAATCTATTTAATTAAAGAAAGACTTAGACAATTAGTGACGTATTTAATAAATAAATTAAAATTTATTTATTTAATAATCATAAAGAATCAAAGGACATGAATTAATTAAATAATTATGAATTATTTAATCAATAGTCGAATGTGGACCAAGGACATAATTAAATGTCTTACTTATGCTAGGACGAAAGTGGTAAAAATGAAGCTTGCAGGCCTAGGTCATTTTTAGGTGTCTACATTTTGCCCCTCTTTGTCATAATGTCGCTTGTCGCGTTGTGACAAAGAAAAAGAAGTCAAAAATGCCCCAGTGCAAAATAAGATGAGGAAGAATGACGAGGAGGGTTATGGTATGCCCCCTCGAGAGGACAGACAGGTTCCAAGAACATGGGTGTGCTCTCGAAATTGACGAGAAGACTAGAATATGAAGAGACAAAGAAATGTTAGTGCAAAAGATATGGATGATGATATGGATGCAATGCCTATATGAGATGAGACAGAGAAGATGGAAAGACTAAAGAAGATGCATGTTAGTTCCTAGACCAAATCCTTCAAAACATTGCCATAGGACTTTAATATTTATTGCTCTTAATCATCATTGGGCAGATTGTTGTGATGGCCAAGAAACACCATGATATGACATAGATCAAGGTGTGCAAGGTTGTACCATCACGTAAGACAAACAGTCATAGACAAGGATGATCATGACTCCTACTATGAGCGTGATTGCCCCAGTCTTGTTGTCATAATCAACCACAAGCAGAAAAAAGACAAGGACAGATCATGAAACATCGCTGCTTCTCTAAATCCTGTTTCCAGGACATCCTTGAGAAACTAGTGACATGATTGCCAAAATACAAAAATAAAGTCCCTATCATGATATGTCGTTGTTTTTCTAAATCCCAAAATCAGGACCTCACTGAGAAACTAGTAGTCATGCGTGTCAATTGACATGATACGTCGCTGCTTCTCTAAATCCTGCTTAGTGGGATCTCGTTGAAAAACTAATATCATGATAAAAACTAAAAACAAATGCCAAGTGTTTGCCAAGTGCGTCTGGATGCCGAGTGCATTGATGTGTCAATGTAAATTTAAATGATGCCAAGATGACAAATGTCGAAGGTTGCCATATTCAGGAAGGACACATCCTGAATAATGTCGATGTCTAGGAAGGACACATCCTAAAACACCAATGTCAGAGTTTTGTTCTTCAGAAGGACACATTTGAAAGAACGTTGTTGTCGAGAGGAATGATCCTTAAATGTCAGAAAGGATTCCTCGAAAATGTCAAATGATAGGTACAATGCCTAGGAAGGACACATCCTAAGGCACCAATGACAGAGGTTATTCTTCAGAAGGACCCATCTGAAAGGTAACCAAGAGTTGATAGTTTGACTGGTTGCGATAATTTGACTTATTTTGACTAAGTTTGACTTGTTTTGACTGAGTTTGACTTGTGTTGGCCATATGTCGATATTGTCATGATGATATGTGCCGATGAGATTGTCTTGCTGTGATAATGATTGTCATGATGAGTTTTGTTCGTTTGGGAAAGATTCATGTTGTCTTGAAGACTTTTTGACATGTATGTCAGTGTAGTGCCATGAACCCTAATGGACTAACCTAGTGCGGCCTCGGGGGCTCATCAATAGATGGCCTTGCCTACGTCATACACTCAGAGACCTCGTAGTTCGACACGACCAATGACTTTGTCTTGATGACCAAAGATTGCGTCATGATTTTATTTTGACAAACCTAAAGGACTGACCTAATGTCTCGGGGACTCAAGTATGAGTCTTGCCTACGTAGCAAATGCGCAGAGACAACGTAGTTCAGACAGATGACGAAGACTGTTTTGACATGATTGACTTTGACCAGAAATGACCAGATGTTTATGTTCTTCGAGTGGTCTACTGATTTTTGTTTAATGTTTTCTTCAAGACGTTTTACAATTTTTGGGTCTTTCCTCAGGACTTTTTATGATGTTTTTGTCTCTTTTTTCAGGACTTTTTGCCGATGTTTTTGTCTTTTTTCAGGACTTTTTGCCAATGTTTTTGTCTTTTTTCAGGACTTTTTGCCAATGTTTTTGTCTTTTTTCAGGACTTTTTTCCAATTGTCAAGATCATTTGTGACATCCACTGCAGTTGCATGATAAACATTTTGCCCCCAGTCAGGTCTAAGACTTAGCCATTTGCAAGGGACATAGACGGGATGCTGCTGACTCGGTAGATGGACAGTCGTCAGGACCTGATGTCAATCATTTATCTACTATGACAGGTAGGGTAGGATGTGATGGCGATGTGCGGAATAATGGCAGAAATACCTTTCATCCTAGGCCAAGTTAGACCAAGTGATAGTAGATGGCAGAGCAATGATTGATTACGCATGGCGCCTGTTTGCCAGGTTTTCACCATGGTACTTGTCCAAAGTTCCTGTTTGCCAGGTTTTCGCTATTGAACGAATCATTTTTTCTCTTTACTATTTTCTTGACTTTTTGATTTTTTTGGTGTCACCAAAATGCCTGTTTGCCAGGTTTTCATCAAGGTGACGATTTTTATCTTTTTGCAATTTTTTTGTATATTATGATTCTCAGCTCCATCCTCTGATGCTATGCGTAGAACTTTCAGAGATGTAAACTGTTGATGGGTTCTGTCAACTGTTCCCCATCTGGAGTTGCCAATTGATAAGCTCCAGAACCAAAAGAAGATATGATAATATAGGGACCTAGCCAATTTGGTTCAAATTTTCCTGGCTTTTCTCTATCTGCTTGGTTCTTGGGGTTCTGCATTAGAACTAGGTCACCGATGTCAAACTTTCTGACCATAACCTTTTTATTGTAGCTGCGACAAAGGCGGTTCTGATATGCTTGGAGATGATTCAGTGCGTTTTGCCGTCTTTCTTCCAGCATTTCTAGCTCATGCAGGCGTGATTGTCGGTAGTCTTCTTCATTAGTAAGACCCTTCAAGGAAACTCGTAGCGAAGGAATTTCGACCTCAATGGGTAAGATGGCTTTTGCACCAAAGACCAGGGCGAATGGGGTGGCCCCTGTAGGTGTACGAATGCTAGTTCGATAAGCCCACAGAGCAGGGTTAAGTTGTATGTGCCAGTCACGGCCAGCGTCATTGACAGTCTTTTTTAAGATCTTCACAATGGTTTTATTGGACGCCTCAGCTTGGCCGTTTCCTTGTGGGTAGTATGGAGATGAAAAGTGGTGTTGGATATGGAACCGTTCACATAACTCACGTACGTCTTGGTTTTTGAATGGACGTCCGTTGTCAGTGATGATGGACTGCGGAAGGCCATACTGGAAAATGATGTAATTAAGGATAAACTTTGATATTTGTTTGCCGGTAATATATGTCAATGGAATGGCTTCGATCCACTTTGTGAAATACTCAGTGGCAGTAATAATGAATTTATGGCCGTTGGATGAGGTTGGATGAATTCACCCACGCAGGTCGAAGTCCCCATTGAGCGAAGGCCAAGGAGAGGCGATGGGCCTGAGTTCTTGTGTCGAGCATAATACGACCAAGTCACCGTATTCGAGCATTTGCACAAGTCCTCGACATATTCACTGTGATCTTTTCCATTGTCGCCCAATAATACCCAAGTCTCGCTGCCAGCTTTAGCTAGCGATGACCACTGAATGAGATCCGTGATATACCGGCCATGCACTTCTCGTGAAGGTCGCATATACTACGTCAAGACATCTAAGGAGGGTATCATCAAAACTACGGCGGTAGAGGGTGTCACTGACAATGGCATACCTTGCGGATTTTCTAATGAAGGACTTCCTTTGGTTATTTGACAGGTTCGGTGGAAGGGTATGAGACTTTAGGTAATCGTAAATGTCTTGATACCAAGGAGAGTTGGGACCAACAAGTTCACAAACCATTTCTGATTCTGGGATATCATATGCCGGTATCAAAAGCTGCTCTACTAAGAACTCAAATTGTGACACGTTTTTAGGGATGTCCAAGAGAGAACTAATAGTAGCCATTGCGTCAGCTGCCTTATTCTGTACCCTA